>PVJO010005011.1:0-103111 GCA_004026905.1 Hystrix cristata | reverse complement strand
CACTCGGGCATGTGTGCCAACAGGGGCAGGGACACCTGCTCCTTCGAATATGACTCAAGTTTCCTCAAAGCTACTTGCCCAAAGGATCCTTTATTGCGAGAACATCCATCGACCTCCTCAGAATGAGCATGCCATACAACCCACTTGGGGAAAGGTCACTCTGAGCTACTGTCTTCTGATTTTATGGGGGCCCTCTGGCTCCCAGCAACGTGGCTCCCTGAGACCACTTGGGGCTGTCTCGGGGAGGGAATGATCACCTCCTCTTCCTTCTGCACTTAGCTCTTGGCCCCTACTGACCCACGATGGGGGAGAAGTACTTACTGCTCTGGGAGGCTCCCTCCCCTGAGGTAGCTTCGGTGTCTGTGAGAGAGAAAGAGAGGGGAAGGAGATGAGCCAAGCGATGGGACAACAGCAGGGCTGGTGCCAAGTGAGAGTGCGTGAGTGGCAGAAGCCACAGAGGAGAAAGCCTCCGTCCTTCCCTGGCCCCAACGTCAGCCTGCGCTGTCCCTCTGCCCCCTTCGCTTCAGAACGGAAGTAGTGGCTGGCCCCACTCCCGAGTTGTTGTGAGGAGCACACCAGCTGACACAACTCATGGCCTACAGGGGGCCCTGAAGGCAGAGGCCCATGTCCTGTGCTGCCAGCTCCACTCTTGCCCCACACAAGGAGGCCTCCCTTCCACGGTCAGATGACGGAAGGCACTGGAGAAGACAGGTGGTCTCAAGGCCTCTGGGGACACCGGTGAGGGGCTCAAGAGGAAAAACAGGCAGAGAATGGAAGGTGCAGCCCCAGGAACACCCACTCACCTCGGTGTGCCCGTACGTGGGTCTGGAAACAGTTGTAATACTTGTACTTCTTTCCACAGATCCCACATTCATAGGACCCTGGAAAAGAGAAGGTGAGAGGAGTAGTCAGATAGCCCCACATCTATGACCACCAAGCCCCTGGACCCACAGTGACAGCGCCAGGCACTGCTAACTGTGTCACGGGGCAGTGATGTCCCCGGCAAGCAAAGAGGCAGCATGATCCAGCTGGCCTAGAAGTCACAGGGCCTGAAGTCTACATCCAGGTTTGCCTCCAACTTCTGCATGACCTTGGGCAAGGTGCCCCCTACTTCTGAGCCTCAGCCTCCACATCTGCAAGATGGAGAAGGGAACTTCGTCAGCCAACTCTCATACTCACATCCCAAGAGGAGGGAGGAAATGAACACAAAACTGGTGTGAAAGGAAAGAAATCACTCCTTCAGAAATTACTCCTTCCTGTAATCACTGCATTACAGGAATTCCCAGCTATTCTTTTTCAGAACAGACTTCAGATCAGATGCACTTCAGTCCTTGTCCCCATTCTGCCACTTGCCAGCAGTGTGATCTTGGTAATTTCCTCAGACACACCTAAACCTCAGCCTGCTCATCTACAGAATGGGCCCAAAGTACCACCTCCAAGGGTGGCCCTCCCCTTCCCCTAGGACACATCCAGCCTACTCCTGATACACTTGACAAGGAGAGGACCCAACCCTCTTCCCTCAGACAAACAGACACCAACACCCTGCAAATACCTGACCCCAGCCCCCACTGGCCTCCTCCCAGGAGCAGGCAGTCTGGAATGGCTGACCTCCCAGAGGTCTGAGGAGGACCACCACAAAGTGTGGAGCAAAGACCCACAGCAGGAAGCCAGGCAGAGCTCATGGGACCCAGCCTAACCAGGACCCCAGGAGCTGAGCCTCTACCCATCGCCACCCCTCAGGGCTGTGGGGCAGGCCTGACTCCCCCTGGGCCCTGGCTCAGTTCTTCCAAACACAATGCCCAGGGAGTGTGCACAAACACAGAGGCCCTGGCCCCAGACCAGGCTGGGAGCTCCAGACTGGCTGGGGCTGGTGCTTAGGAACCTCCCTTTTTTAAAAGGCCCCAAAGGATTCTAGTATCCAGGAACCATTGGTTTAGAGTGATACTTGGGCAGGCGCTCAGTCCTATCATTTACTGACCGCATCTCGGTTTCCTCATTGGAAAACTGTCGATGTGCAAGAGGGTTGATGTGCAGACTGAATAGATACGAACGGTGCTCCCAGCAAGGCCTAGATGCTTGGAAAGCGGCAGCGATTGCCGACTGTGAGACTCTTTGGCTGTGCCTTTTACTGGGCGCAGACTCTAGCAGTTGGATTAAGCTGGAACAACACTGGGTGTGCAGACTGAGCATCAGCTCATCTCTGCCACCCCTTACTGTCGACCTCAGATATGTCCCTTTACTTGTCCGAGCCTCAGTTTCCTCACCTGAGGAAATAGGTCTATGTTCCTGCCCCTCATGAGTGAGGTCAGGGCCAAAAAGAGACAAAACGCGGGCCAGCTGGCAGGCGGGTGGCACTGACGGAGGGAGGCCTGCACCACTGCGACTCCAGGAGTCACTCCAGGGGACAGTGTCATCCTAACATCCACGTGGAATCTGATGGTCTATTATTTACGGGCTGTACATGTGTTACCCCTGCCACACAGGGAAAATATAACCACATGGAGGGCAAAGATCAGGCTGCGTATTTCTTTGTATTTAGCCCTATGACTGGCACACTGTGAGGGCTCAATAAATTCTTGGTGTCTTGCTCTTGTACTCATCTGTCACCGAGCAATAATGACTCTGACTCTCTTCCAGCTGCCTCCACCCACTCTTCAACAGTTTCTGCCAATTCCCCTTCAACCAACCAAGGATTTATTGAGCATCTGCAACAAGCCAGGCACTGAGGCTCCAACAATGAGCCAGATGCAGTCCCTGCCCTCTGACTAATGGGAAGCAGACAGGCCATTAGGCTGGGGAACACTGAGTGATGGCATATGACAGTCAGAGTAGGACTCTGGGCATGGAAGTGGGACCCTGGCTCAGTGGCAGTGAAGGGTTGAAGTCTGTGGAATCCATACTGTTTATAACCAAGCCAAGTCATTCCTGGCTTTACGGGATCCACACGCCATTCCTAATCTGTAGAACAAGCCATAGGACCCCAGGAGCCTTTTTGGTGGCCTCAGGAAGTCACAGGGGAAAGGGGGTACAATGGCTCCTCAGCCTTTGACTGTTTCCTGACCCCAGGCACACAGTTAGGATGAAGCAGACGATCTGGCAGGAAGGACGTTTCGGCCTGTCCCCCCCTCACCCTAAGTGCCTGCACTCAGATTGGCCGGGGATGTGCAATGTAAGTCACAAGGAGAACTCACTGCAGTGGCGGCCCCACCATGCGGCAGTGCTGGCTAATCTGGACCCACCCTGTAGCAGTCAAGGAAGCCCTGACAAAGTCACAGGCTGATCCGTGTCTCAGGACTCCTCTAGATGAAACTGGCCACAGTGAGTGTGTAGGGAGTGATAATACACACACGGTGTGTATTAGCACAGTGCCTGGCACACAGAAGGCATTTAGTAGATGATTGCTACTGTTATCATTATCATATCCCAAGTTTTTTCTTCGGAACTCAACTTCCTGGATGCATCCCAGGAAAAGAGGGCCATGGCCAAGTGAGTGTGAAGAAGATCTCCTGGTGTGGCCCTGCCCCAGGGAAGCAGGCAGGAGCTTCTGAGGATCCCGCAGTGAAAGAAGCCACTACTGTTGCACTTAGTCTGTCACGGCCCTCAGGAAGCGCTGCTGAAGTGGGCCAGGGAGTCCAGAGGCCAGCCTTCCAAATGCTGTGTTGTCCATCTAGCAGCCACTTTCAGGGCCCGGGGTAGACTCAGAGTTGCTCACACCAGGTGGCACAGGGTGTTGGGAGCGTGGTCCCTTGGACCTGAGATGGTTGTGGGGCCTGTGTTCTTAGGGTGTGTAGCTGTGGCCGTGTCCAGCCCTACCCCGCCCCATGCTGACCCAAATCAGGCCCTGTCCCTCGGCCATCACGTACCAGATGCATATCTCAATGCTTGGTCAAAAATCCAGGTCCCTGAATACCGGCTTCGCACAGATCCGCCGTGGGGGCTGCCTTCGGGCGCTTTTCCATCTGAATCACGTGAGAAATCAAAAAGAGCCCTTAACATTGGAGAATGCCTGGGAGTCAGGGGAGAGCAAGGGCACCAGAGGCTGACCAGCCTTGGCCAGTCACCTGCACGGTCAGGGCTTCAGTCTCCCCAACTGCATGCCGGAGGGGTAGGCAAGACCACACTGTGTAGCGCCTCACTCGACCTTGTGCTGGCCAGGGGGCACCCCTGTTCCCCAGGGAGGCCAGAGAGAGGAGAAAACTGAAACAGGCCAAATTTTCAGTTTTCTCTGTATATTGCTTTATCGCATGGTTATAACACAAAAGTTCTCCCCAGAAACCTTCCAATAAAACGACCCCTAAAGAGACATGCACCATGTATGCTACGACCTGTGTTCCCCGGCCCATGGCCGCTGTTGGTAGAGGGGCCACCAAAGGACCTTTTTGGGTTCTCTCAGCTCAGACAGTCCCCTGCCCCAATGCGGACCCCCAGTCCGAGTCTTGCACGCTTTCTAGTCCTTTGGCTTGACAGCTGATTTTCTTCCTACATGAACCTCGGCTACCACTATCACCACCTGCCTGCTTAGTGCCAGGCATGCCAGGCGCTAGAGCCCATGTCACCTGCAGTGCTTCTGTGCATATCTGGCCTCCCACTCCATGGCAGGTGAGAGGGCAGAGCCCAAACAGATGCATACGGCAACTTGCTCAGCGCCCACCAGCTCAGCTCCGGGGCTTCTCACATCAGCTCAGTTCACTGTTACAACTCTGGCAGGTCACAGTGACTATTACCCCCGTTTTCCATTAGTGTAAAGTAAGGACTGAAGAGGCCACACTTCCTGCCACAGGTTGCCCAGATCTGCCCTGCTCCAGAGCCCCTGGAGTGCAGGCGCCACCAGCCTGGCCGGGGCAGTGAAGGTGGTGCTTGTGAGCAGTGAGCACTGACGGAACATACCTGGGTCTCACTTCCCTGCCCCATCTCTCCACAAGTCCTCCTGAGGCTGGGGCGACCCAACCTCCATTTCACAAGACAGCATACGGTTCTAGAGGCATCCAGGCTGGGGCTGCTCAGCCAGTACCTCAATGCCAGCTCCCTGCTCCAGGGCAGCAGACTCAAGTTTGATACACCACAGGACTCCCAAGAGTCCCCTACCAACCACCCTGAGCACAGCCGGTAGGGACAGCTGGCAGGGCTTGCCAGAATCCTGGAGCCCAGACTTCCCTCCCAGTTCTCACCGTCACTTGTGCCGCAAGAATCCACAAGACGAATCTTTGTTAATAGCTCCTGCCTGCACATCACAGCACTTAGCAGAGGCCTTGGCTCAGCTCCTTCCCAGGGAGCAGATTGGGGAGGCCAATATTGGGGTGGGGGGTAGTCGACCAAGGACAGGGAATATGGGCGTCAACTCTCAACTACTATCATGTAGACCCAGCGAGCTCCAGGGAAGCCCGAATACTTTTCAGGATATGTGCAATGCAAGGAGACAGAAATGCAGAGCCGGTGAATGAGAGAAGATCACAGTTCAAACGCTCAAGGGTGTCCAGCACTCACGGTTCCAAGACATGGCATGAGCTAGGCCAGGGCTTGCCAAGGGTGGCAGACTTGGAGAGGGACATCGTGGGCAAGGGTTGCCTGCGGCTCTCAGGGGCTGGGCCTCAAGTCCAGCGGCTTGTGGAACAGGGTCACTAAAGTGGGCACAGGTGTGCTGGGGATTACGGAGCCTGTTGGGAGAACATGAGCACAGCCATTTTAAGAGAAATCAATCCCGGAGCCATCAACTTCCAAACCTATTCTTTCCCAGCAGCTTACTCACTGCTTTCCCCTTCCACTTCTTCCTTCACTTTTCTCCCCACCTTATTCTTTCACCTACTCTAATCCTACCACAGCGCCTTGTCCAGAGGAGGAAAACCTGGGGGCTCCAAAGTACCACAGTCAGGTTCAAAAAGTGACAGGGTCTCATGACTGGGGACAAATTCCTCTTTCAAATCCAAGGATTTCCAATTCTCAGCTTTCAACCAAGATAAAGAAGGATCTAATGGAGTTGTTAGTGGAGAAACCATTAAAAATACTGTCTGATGATAGACCCGGCAGGATTTTTGGCACACATCTTGGCAGGAATTCAAAGAACAGAGTGACACCACTGACACAAGCCCCATCGTCGCCAGTTCCTTATTATAAGCGCGAGCTTCCTAAGCACTTACTCCCATGAACACAGAAAACTAGGAATAAAATGAAGGCCGAGTCTTGTCTCATTTCAGCAATAAGAAATATTAATTCACAGACACACGAGTCAATTGAGAAAGAAATAAAGCCGTATCCATTTCATTAAGAAGTGCGTTTCCAACAATTTTTTACTTTTACATTTACTATTTATGTAAATTTTTTTCAGACAAATTGCATGCTAATAACTCAATCTGGAAAAATAAAAAAAAAAGGGTTTTAAAATGTAGAGCTTTATGATCCCAGGAATTTTTTTTTCCCAGAAATTTCTATTTCAATTTATGTACCTCTTGTTGTGGTGGATGAGTGTGAAACAGTGATCAATAAAAGACTTTCAAGCATAAAAAATATATTACATTAGGATAAAAACCCTGTGGGGGAAGTGGAGTGGAAATATGAGTTCAAGGAGAAAAAGGAAAGATATAAAATTTCTGATTGCTAAAGATGAGCTTGTTCACATGTTTTTCAAGTGACAGTGGTGGATATCAAAGAGCAACGGTGTTTGGATTCCCTTGGATACATTTAGAAAGAGTGGTTCGTTCACAGCTTTATTTCCAAAGTGTCACCTTTTTTAGAAAATACAACATTCTGGAAATCATATCCTTTGCAATTACTTAAACTTTGGATAAAATGTTAGATGTCAACTCAAAAAATGCAAAAGAGAATATACTGTTTCTCAAATTTCTCTTAGGAGGTATTAAACAAAAAATGTATGACACATTGGCTTTTTAGGTTCCTACTGACCCAAGGTTACCCCAGAGATATCTATGTCCTGAGGCTTTAGCCAGTACCAGCATCTGGCTTGTTTTCTGATTCCCCCCTTAAAATTCCTTTTATACCTATTATCTGCCCCCAAAAATCCTTCTGGGAAGAAGGGCAGACTTTATTATACCCACAACTGTTCAAGACACTATAGCTCAGAGAGTTTAGGGGCTTGTCCAAGCCCCACAGCCAGACACCCCAGGCCTCTTGAAGTACAGCTCAGGAGCCCGTCCCAACAGTGTTCCTCCAAGAGGATTCCCTTTCCCTTTCAGACCACCAGATGGAGAATCCACAGCAAAGACAAGTGGGCCCGGGAGCGCGGCCAGCACCCCTCCTTTCCACGTGGCTCCAGCAAAGAGCAGAGTGTTGGTTCTGGCAGGCTCAGTTGCAAAGCTCTGCCAACAACCTATCGAAACAGGAAACTAACTATCAGCTGGCACTAGCAAGCAGGACCTGGCACCTTCGCTGTCTGGGTTTGTCACAGGCCCAAACCCACGTAGCTGTATCTGAGTGGCTGTCAAGTTATTCTGTTGCTCTTTCCAGAGCCACAGCCCAGTCGCCACCTCCTGGCTGAAGCCCTTTCCTTCTCTCTCTCCTGGGTCCCTCCCCAGGCCACACTGCACATGTGAAAACACCTTCCCTGGATGCTCAAGGCTTACTGCCAGGACCGCTGTGCAGAATCCAGTCTCCCATCTGATCCTTGACTCCCTGTCCAACGACCCTCTCTGCTCACCCAGTCCAGGAAGGGGAACTCACTCCCTCACAGACCTGTATTCAATTACCAAGAATTGAAATTATGACAGACTCCTTCTTTGAAGTCAGATCACCTCCTCCATATTGGCCTCTCCATATTGGCTGGATCTACCTGGAATGCGTCCATCTTCCCCCTGAAATGCTCTAAGTTGTGAACATTGAGATTCCATCCCCCTCCCCCTCACCGCCCCACATCTCAGCCTCTTCTACCCTATGATGCACAGTCCTTAGCTCTCCCACACACTGAGCTAATCCTCTGGCAGTAATCTGGGAGGTCCACATTCTTCCTGAGAAGAGGAGCCCCGTTGAGGCTGGGCCACTTGCTCCTTCCATGGGCTCTGAACCACCAGTAGGAAATATGGTACCATTCAGGTCTCCACACACCTGAGGCCTGTCCACGGCCCCTCATCTGGACCTCCTCGGTGTTACGGACCACTGGGCCCACAGCACAGAGAACAGCAGCCACTGCCTGATGGCACATTTTTGACCACCATGATGGGTTCCAGGTATCCTTATCTTTTGGAACCAGGAAACGGCTCATGAGCTGGATGTCTTGATTGCTGTAAGTCCAGCTTACCTTGTCATCATCTAGGGCAGAGGTTCCCAAACTGGGTCACAGACTAATACCAGTCTGCTAGGAACCAGACTGCACAGAAGGAGGTAAGCGCTGAGCCAAGAAGCAAAGTTTCATCTGTATTATCAGGCACTCTCCATTGCTATTACCACCTGAGCTCTGCCCCTTGTCAGATCAGCTGCAGCACACGATTCTCGAGGGAGCGGGAACCTTTCTGTGAACTGCACGTGTGAGGAATCTAGGTTAAGGGCTCCTTATGAGAATCTAACATAATAATAATAACAGAAACAAAGTGCACAATAAATGTAATGCGCTTGAATCATCCTGAAACCATCCTCCCTTTACTCCATCCATGGGAAAACTGTCTTCTAAGAAATCAGTTCCTGGTGCCAAAAAAGTTGCAAACTGCTGATACAGGACAAGAATGGCAAGCAGGTTGCCGCTAAGTGACAGTGTGCAGTGACCAGATAGCAATGGCTGCCATGGACGTGGGACCGGGCAGCGCCGATGGCCGTGCACAGGGCTGCGGTGCAGAGGTGTGGCTGCAGCTTCTCAGGTGAGCACAGGCATCTGTTACCTTGCTTCCTTTCACTTCTGGTTTTATGCAACAAGGATGTCAAGTTCAGTGTTATCTCTGCTCTTGCAAAGAAGGCTTAGGGCTCTTATTGCCAACCCCACACCAGCTCCAGCGACAGTGGTTGCAGGAGTGAGAGATGCCCTTCTCGGCACAAGGACTTTTCTGGGCAGTGGGGTAGGCGCAGCAACCACTACAAACTTGGTAGCCAGCCTCCTGGGCACCAAGGTCCTCCTGACTCTCTCAGCCAAAGGAGCTGCCAAACGCCGCCTGCCTATCCACGACCTGGACTGCTCCACGGGAAGTGCCTTGGATAATGTTTGTATCACTGGGAACACTGTTTATCTGACGGTTGTTAAAGGCCAGCGGGGACTTGGGGAGGCTCCTCACGCCACAGCACTGAGTGACTGAACAGGAGCACTATTCTATTCAACAACAGAGCCTGTCTCTGAGCCCAGAGCGCAGCCGGGTGAGCAGGGCAGAGCGTGCACCCTCCCCACTAAGTGCCTCAGGAACGTGCCAGTGGCCCACGCCCAGCCACCAGGACACACACAGTGGCACGAGCTCACTTAAAGGCCTGGCTCTAGCCAGCTTCCCACTGCAGCCAAGACCCCAGGACACTTTCTCTCCTTATCTTATTTTCAGAAGTGGGCGCAAGGCAGGTGCTGGGAGGTGAGAAATGTCACAACTTGCTACGTGACTATGAGCGACTCTTGCTTTCCACAGGGTGCCAATCGATACCATGCCTAGCCCCACTACCTACTTCCACACCAGGGCAGACATCAACAATCAGTCACACCACTCTTCAAAATCTTCATCCCAGGATTCCCAACAGCAACTGCCTGGACCTGGTGCACAAGATGAAACCTACTTGCCATCTGGACATGAGATGAATTCAAAGGGTCCGCCCTCAGGTTGATTTTTTTTTTCCTTAATGGTGTTCTTTGGTGGTGATGAGGCCAAGCCAGCTTCCTCTGAGCTGGACCCTCAGCAGAAGCAACCCCCTCCAGCAGGAGGGCCTGCCTTGGGATGTAAGCTGAGCCACTATGGCCAATAGGGAGCAAGCGCTCTGTCCCTGCTTTGGTGCAGCCTCCAAAACGGCAGCTCCACTGCAACTCATCACTGAAGCTTCTGCAACCCTTTCCACAAAGGTGTGGAAAGCAAGTAACTCAGATGTTTCACAAGATATTTAAAGCCCCTGAATTCTAGGGATGCGGTACTAGAAGGAAAACCTGGGACTTACCCCATCCCAACTTTCTTCCCCATCCCATTTTGCTCTCTGCATTGTGGCTTATTTCTTAGACTGGCAAAAAAGAGCAGCAATGATTACTACTCCTGCCCCTCGAAGAAGTTCTTCATGGCATGAATACTAGTACTACTGCTAATAATAGCTCATCCATTGTTCCCTATGCCCCATGTCAAGCTCTCTGCACATTAGCTTATTGCATCCTCACATAACCCCATGAATTTGCAAGTGGGGCACTGAGGCACAGAGAGCGCAAGCAGCTTGCTCAAGGTACCACATCTCTGAAGTCAGAGAGCCTGGATTCACTCTCAGGTGGAGGAGCTGAGCTCATTCTCCTCACGCAACACTGCTCCCTTCCAGTATCACTTCAGATTTCCACACCTGTGAGGTGACAGGACAGGGGCTATGCTTCATTTAACAGGGGAGGATGTTAAGGCCCAGTGAGGTCAAGGACCCCACTGCTGAGCCGGGAAACCAGCGTCAGTGGCAGGCACCAGGCTCACTGGCCCCAGGGCTTTTGCTGTGCAGTCAGCTGGCCCAGGGTAGGCTCCCGACATTCCCTGGCCTGCCTGAGTCCATCCCAAGACTCAGATTCTGCAGCCCTTCACTAGGCATCTCCTGGTGAAGCATATAAAATAGCTACCATGTCTAATGAGTCTTAATACCCACACCCCAAAGAGAAGGACATGTCTTCTCCTCCATTAGTGAACAAATCTACCAGTGGTGACAGTCCGTGGCCTTGGGGAGGGAATACTGAAGAGAACGATCAGCCCCGGAAAACAGCATCCTCTCGTCTGGCATGGGGTACATCTCTCAAGATCTACACCAGCATTTCTGGTTTACCGCCACACTGCCACGTGGAAGGACGGCGCTTGCCAGTCTCCCTGAGGTTGGGCAGGGCCACGTGACTAGTTCTGGCTAAGGACTGAGAACAGAATGAACAATGCTCCACTCTGGCTGCAGCAGTTAATTGCTGGCACGAGCCCACCTACAGCCTACTTTCCCTCTGCCATTGGGCTGGCAGCAGTCTACACAATGGCTGCTTTTCATCTGGGTCCAGAGAACATCAGAGGCCAATGCGGCCCGTAATAGACATGTAGTGTGAATAAGAAATTTGGGATTTCAAGCTACTGAGCTCTCTTGTTACTCTCTTTGGGGATCTTTTGTTATTGCCTCATAATGCAGCCCCATCCCGATGGTTATAGCACCACTGTCCATACTGCTTCCCAGAAGCCAAAGACATTGCCAGGAATTATGGAGTAGGAGTAGGGAGCACGGAGACAGAAATCAGGCAGCTGCTGGAGCTCAAGCTCTAGGAGCTCCCAGCTGTGTGGCAGTCAGACACACTCAGGGCCTCTACTCTAGACACAGTGGAAAAAGACTCAGTGAGGGGAGGATGGAGATAGACTCCTCTGACCAGAGGCGACCAAGGAAGAACTGTCCTGAAGAGTGGGTTGGATTTGAGAAAGGCCAAAGGCATTCCTAAGAGAAGGAACAGCACAAGTAAAGTGCAGGAAAAGTAAGCTGCCCTGCAATGAGAGGTCTGGGAAGATCAAACGCAAGAAATGGGTGATGGAGGATCTCAATGCCACGCCCCTGGCCCTGAGATGGTAGGAGTCAGTCCCGCAGTTTACAAGCAGGAGACAGATAGGATCAGTGGCTTGCTTCTGCCAAGGCCTCCTTGTAGCCAACACGAAACACAGGTAGTACTGAGCAGGGAGACACAAAAGCCTAATTTAGCAGGATGCTGCCACCACCCAGGAGGGACTGATAATGGCCACAACCCACAGAGGAACAGCTGGAAGGCAGGAGGGGGCCATGTGGCTGGGAAGACAAGGCCACGGGACCTGTGAAAACAGACACCAAGAACCTCCCCATGAGGCCCCATGGGCCACACACAGGATACGCTCCAGGAAGACGGGTGCTTAGAAGTCACAAGGAGGTGAGGTCAGACCCAGACCAGGGAGGGCAGATAGTGAAGAAGGAGGCAGCAGCACTCTGAAGAACACACTGAGCAGGGGGATTACCAAGGAGAGAACAGATGGAAATGGAGGTCTGAGACCAGACCAGGAAGGGCCTCAGGGCCATGCTGAGGACTAAGAACTTCAATTCAGAGCAGGTGTGACAAGCTTCTGGCCCTTGGAATGAATGACTCACCAACATGTTTCATTTGGCTAATTTTAAAAGCTGAACTTGTTGCCGATATTCAAAGCCAAAAAGAATGCATCGCGGTTTTCCTTTCTGGCACAGGATTTGTGCAGGGGCCCAGCAATGCTGAGCTCAGATCCCCTCTAAGCACCAGGAAGTAGCTGCCCTCTGCACAGGGGGTGTGGGTGCTCAAACTGGACATGAGGTCCCCATCACCTGTCCTGCTGCCTCCTCTCTACTTATGCTAAAGAAGCATCTTCCCTGGGCCTCGTGGGCCTGAAAGTCTGTGAGCCCAGCTACAGTGCTGGGAGCCCCTGCAGGGCGTCCACTGGAGAGCTGAGGGAGGAGAAATCAGTACTAAGTAGCTGGTTTCCCCAGGGTTCCTCTAGGTAGGGGAAGGCGCGGTCTGCTACTGATCTGATCCTGACCAGGCGTCTGCTCTGAGCAGGACCCACGCGGGGAGCTGTCCACAGTAGCTTCCAATCCAGCCAGGGAAGGAGGCAAGGAGAGAGGCATTTAGGACATCGAGTGCCAAGAGCCGTGCTGGCCACACCAAGGGCACAGGAACCTCAAGGCGTGAGGGATTCGCTGGGCCTGCAGAAGGTTCCAAGTAAGCGACTTTGGCAAAGGCTTGATGGACAGGCGGGGCTTCGCCACATCAGGCAGAAAGAAGAGCTCTCCAGACAGGGATTGACTGGGAGCAAAGCCAAGTCCCAGAAGTTAGAGGGGAGCTACCAAGGGCTCTCTCAGCCAGGGAGGGCAGAGACGCCAGGCCTTTCTCCCTGGGACTTGGTCCTGGCCCTGACTCTCACGGACGGGCACTCACCGAGGGTCTGCTGGTTGCGGACACCGCCGATCACCACGCAGATCTCAGCAGGCACATCGCCGGTCCCGTCCTTGCTGACAGCCTTCTTTTCCTCCTTGGCCTCACCCTGCCAGATCACCTCCTGGATGTAGTCATCAGGCAGCTCGGTCTTCACCTTCACCTCCGTCATCGTCCCCTGCTCGGCACTCAGCGAGGCCTCAGCAGGCACCGGCTCCGGGCCCTCCACCTTGGTGCTCTTCTGGCTGCGCTTCAAGCGCTCCCTGGGGGAGAAAGGGAGTCTGCTCAGAGTGGACCCCATTCCTGGCCCCCTAGTCCACATGGGAGCCCACCAGCCCACGGGATCATAGAGACATGCAAGTGGGGGTATACAGTGGACACTAGGGCCTCTGCTCCCTTTAACTTCCCAAAGCCTCCACTGTTACCCAAGGCTCCTCCATGGAACAGTGGGGCTCCACGAAACAGTTTGAAAATCACTGAGCTAGCATGGCTCCAACTGTACCCATTTCACAGAAGGAGAATGTAGGTCTAAAGAGGTCCAGATGTGCCCAGCTGCCTCCTTTTATACTTAGCACAACTGGAATTACAAGAGACCTTTTAAAAGGGGATTTCTGGCTGGCTGAAATATTCTCCAGCTTTGATGTGCATACGAATCAGCCAAGAACCTGGACAAATGCAGGTTCTGGTTTAGCAGGGCTGGGCTGGAGCCTGAGATTCTACACTTCTAATAAGGTCCCAGGTCAGGCTGGTATCTGCACCTCACAGTGCACTTTGCTTTGAGCAGCAAGGGTTGGCGTGAACTGATGCACCCCCTCATCCTGCTGCTCCCTTTGTTTCCTGGCAAGAGGGGTAGAGAGCTGTCCCGGCTCTTCCCTGCTCCTGTTTTACAGAAGGGGAGACTAGGGCCCCAAAAGGCTCCCATGGTTGAGGTATCAGGGGGCTAAATTTGGGCACGGAAGTGGCCCCTTCAACATCAGAAAACACCTTCAAGGTACTGAGCGGGTCAGGACACGTTACTGAGCCTTCGTTACACGAGGGCACCGAGGTAGGGTTGTAACACACTCAGGGCCACCCACACGAGCAGCAGCAGGCCGAAGCATGAAGCCGGGGCCTGCCAACCATTCCTGAGCCCTTCTTCTTTGGGTGTGATTTTGTTATCCTGTGGGCGCACATTCTTCAGTAGGCAAACTGTCATATAACTCCTCCTTCTGAGGTGAGGAAACTGAAGTATGCACACATTGGAAATCAAGTCTTATTCCTGGCCTGGGGATGCACCCAGGCTGGATTTCAAGGCTGAGACTCTATGTACACTCAGGCAAGGCCCACCAGCAAGACAACTGGAGAACCACCAAGGTGCCAAAGCAGGGAGGCAGAGCCCAGACTCTGATTCTCATCTGCGGGGGGCTTGCTGTGTGGCCCTGGGCAAGCTCCTTCTCCTCTCTGGGCTTTACGGCTCCACCTATCACAGAAGCACACTTGAATACATGTCTGCTGTCCCTCCCAGCTGCTGCAGTCTCCCAGGCTGGAGAAAGGTTGGGAAAATGAGCAAAGAGGGCAAGGGGCCCAACTAATGAGAGGGTGGAAAAGGAAGGCCACTAGGGAGGCGCTCTGGATCACACTGTTCCCTTCAAATTCATATGCTAATGTCCTGCCCAGCCCATTGACTGTATCTGGAGACAGGATCATTAGGAGGTACAGAACTGAAGGTTAAATGACATCATTAGGATGGGGCCCTCATGGTGGGATTAGTGGTTTTACAAGGAGAGAGGGAGAGGGTGGAAGGAGGAGGGAGAGAGAGAGAAACTGCTTTCTCCTCTGTGAGAGGACATGGTGAGAAAAAAGCCACCTATAAGACACGTCCCAAACCAGCTGGCACCCTTTTCTCAGACCTCATCTCCAGACTGGGAGAAAAGACACTGCTGTTCTTCCTTAAGGAACCCAGACTCAGTGTTCTGGTACAGCAGTCCCTGACAAGGAGGCAGGGACTCTGCAGAACAGAGCACGAGCAACAGGGCAGGCTGGGGAGACCATCCCGGGCACGTGCAGCCTGCACCAGCCACCTCACTGCCCAGCCTCAGTTTCCCCTTCTGCAAAGTGCAGCTGAAAGGGTCGTCATTCACATTTTAATCAACAAACACACAGAAGGCATTCGGCGGCGCATGTGGCCTGTAACTGTTCTCATGACTATCAGCGACACCCTGCAGGAGCGCCCTCAGCACCCTGTGGCCCAGGGATGCCTCTCCTGTGTCTGCCACATCCAGGCCAACAGACACCACCTGAGCCTTCACGACTCAATCGACTAAGCAGCCGTTTCCTTTATTATTTAAGAGATTTAAACCAAGCTTCCGATGGGTCAGACACTGTCGTAACACATGGACTCCTTTCATTCTCAGGCACGGCCCTGGCAGATGAGTCCTGGCTTATCTCCACTTACAGTCCAGGAAACTGAGGCACTGGGAGAAGGAATAAATGTTCAAAGACATACGCATAGTGAGAAGTGAGGCAAGGGCCTGGTGCAGGCATCCTGGTGCTCAGCCGCAAGGCACCTGGACAGGAAAGGAACGTGCAAAAGGAAGACCCCCGTGCAGCCCTGGCAGCCCCATGTCACCCACCCCTGACCCCCTGCGCCCAGAGCAGGGGTGGGACACAGGAGGATACGTGGCTCTCTGGCTTTCTGTCTGCAGGGGGACAGCTGAGCCGGAGCCCTTGGAGAGGGGAACACGGCCCCCATTTGGCTGCAGGGTCAGCACAGGGCAAGGAAGCCTTGAAGTTCTGTGAGGTCCTAAAAGATGACAGGATCAGCTGCTCTGAGAAGTCATAGGTAGAGGTGTGGCTCTGGGGAGGATAGAGACTCCTGCCTGATAACAGAAAGGAAGCCTAGCATGGAACAGACCAAAGCTTGGTCTTCATATCCACACGGCAGATAAACACAGTACCTGTGTTACGGTGCTCTAATGTCTAGAAGGACCCAAGACGGCGGCCCCCGTGGAGACCCTCTACTGGTGTGTCCTCTTTTCTACAGCAACGGGACAGGAGACCACAGTTTGAGTGTATCCCCCAACCCAGGTCCCCAGTGTGGTTAGGTGAGAGGTGATTACAGCACAAGGGCATGGCCGCCAAAGGGTGAACATCAGTCCCACAAGAGTGGATTGTTCTAGAGTGTGACCCTAAATTCTTCTGGCTTTCCCATCTTGCCATGTGATCTCTTCCTCCTGCCACCAGGCCATCATCTGCCTGGGTTAACCAGAGCTGGACCCACGCTGGTGCCATGCCCTTGAAGCTGGAGAACCATGAGCTAAAGAAGCCTCTTTTCTTTATATAGTATCCACCCTCAGGTATTTTGTTACAGCAATAGAAAATGAACTAATAGAGCAAGGCAGGTACGCAAGGGAAGGATCTTACATAGTGCAGATGTGAGAGTGGGGCTAATGGATTAGACCAATGGGGATTCAAATCCCGGCTCTACACTGCTGTGTAGTGGGACAGCAGCCTGCGAGGGAGCCGAGGACCTTGTTTACAGTTGCTTATGGAGCAGAGATAATCATACTGATAGAAGCTGGTAGCAAATCCCATTCATCAACACGAAGGAGACACAGAATTCTGTTCACTGGCTGAGTCCACACGGTGCTAATGACCAGCCAGTCCTGCCTGCTCTGAGGTTCACTGTGCAAAAACACAAGACAGGTGGGGACAAAAATGTTTCCCACCCAGAACGCCCTTGACCCTGCTTTCATCACTACCAACGTTCCAATACAGACTGATGTCCCTTCCTGCCCCCCAGGTCTTCACTGGCACTGTAACACCTGGTGGGCACGGAGGAGCTGTGGAGTCAGACAGCTGGGCGCAACTCGCCTGTCCGCCTGATAGGCTGAGACCCTGGGCAGAAGACCCCGCTCTGAGCCTCAGTTTCTTCGTCTGTTACAGGAGGACTGTGACCTAGCTGGCAAGAAGCCCAGCCAGGGGCGTGACAGAGTGATTTCTACAGATGGCAGCTGTCACTATAATGCGATGTCCTCATCTCCTCTGGGAAGCCTTCCAGCTTGCTGGAGTCAGAGCCTGACCCCTCCCCAAATGTCACATCACCTTGCGAAGGTTGATCTTGCAGCCATTCTCCCACAGCGCGCTAATGATTCACCTCAGTGTACCCATCCCCTCGCCGACCTCCCTGTCTACCTTCTAACTCCTCACTTCATTTTTCCTTTGCAGCCCTGGCTGTCATTTGAAAATAGCCTGTCTGTGACTCACCAGATCACATATACGCCGAGGGTGGGCGGGGCAGCCTTCTGCACTGCTATATTCCTGGCATTCGGCAGGCGCATAGTAGGTGCTGCAAGCGTGCTATACTTGCCTAATGACCAGAAGAATACTGGCCTCCTGGGAAGTGGGCAATGGGACTTAAGCCTGCTCTGACTCCTGAGAGGTCAATGGGACAGAGGTACTTCTAAGAATGGATAGTTATCCATGTGCCACAGGCCTGGGGACAACTGCATCAAGGAACGGTCCCCTCCTCTTAACACACAGGGATGCAGCAAAACTAGAACTTAAGCAAAGCCATCTTTTGTCCTTTCCACTGAACTACCAGCCTCAGGTGACTGGGGTCTGGGAGAGGTGCAGGGGAACGGCCTCCTCCCGTGGGGAGGCAGACTCCCCCTAGTTGTTCTGCCTACACCCTGCACCCCAAGCCAATCAGAGGCCATGCTGAGTAACACAGCTGAGGCTCTGTGACCAGTCAGACCCCTGGCTTAGCCCACAGAGGACAAGAGTCACGGGAGCCACTCCTCACACCCGCAGGCATGACAGCACAGTCATGCACTCCCTTAAGCATGAAGCCCCTGAGGCCTCATGGCACCAAGGACGGGCAACTTCCTTTCTTCCCCTGACTTCTGCGCTTTAGATTTACAAGCCCAACACTGCTTTTCTCGGATGCTTTGCATTTAATTAGGTGTCCTAATAACAATGGAATTGCAGAAGTACTTATATCACTTTGAATTAGTGGTGCGGCTCCTTCTAACTTCTTTAAAATTTTTTTTCATATATCATTTTTTAAAATAGAGCTCATTATTTTAATTATATCCATTTAAATGTACAGTGGAGTCCTTGGATATTCTCAGCACGAATCATTAGGTATATTAGTGAAAAAGCACTCGGAATCTATCTACATGCTGACACTCCATAATCTATTCTATTTGTGTCGCTGTAAAATAGATTTATATATAGATAACTACAAAATAGTTGCTCAAGATATGCTATGAATTTTATATTTAACCCAAGTCACACTTCAACATAAAATCCAAAGTTGGGCACTAAAAGAATATTTTCAGTGAGTCCCTGCTGTCTGTGGTCACTGGTTACTGCTTGTGCCTGGCTGCCAGGAGAGAAGCCAGATCAGGTGGGTCTCTGCCTATGGAATCTCTTTAAGAGCCCTGGTCTTTCTGTCAGGCAATGGTTCTCAAAGTGTGTTCCTTGCAGGCCTGGGGGTTCCATGCCAATGGCTCAGAGGCACGCAAGAGGCTAGAATGGGGAGGGTGGCATTGACCAGGGCTCTAAGATCCCATTGCCTTGACTTTTAATATGCTCAGCTTTGTTTTTTGCCTGATATATGCTGTACATCTGGGCTTCTTCCTCCCTGTAGTGGAGTGCAGGATATGTTCATATCTGAATCCCAGAATCTACAAATGTGACTTTATTTGGAAAAAGGGTCCATGTAGATGTAATTAAGGAAAGATGTCGGGACCAAGCTCATCCTGGGTTACCCGGGTGAGCCCTCGATACAATAACAAATGTTCCTGTAAGACACTGGGAGATGTGTGACAAACAGAAGAGGAGAAGTCACAGAGAAGAAGCTATGGCTGTGTGATCACAGAAGCAGGGATCAG
The DNA here is from genome assembly GCA_004026905.1 of Hystrix cristata. Taxonomy (NCBI): domain Eukaryota; kingdom Metazoa; phylum Chordata; class Mammalia; order Rodentia; family Hystricidae; genus Hystrix; species Hystrix cristata. The sequence goes on along the minus strand of PVJO010005011.1, from coordinate 84,202 downwards.
AGCAGTATGGCCACAGGACGAGAAATGCTGACAGCCCCCACGAGCAGCATGATAGCACCTGAGGGAGTGTAATCATGCCACACCCCAAGAACCGTGAGAACAGATTTAAGCTACCTGCTCTGTGGCACAAGAGCTCCTTCTTACCGCAGGGGAGATATTCCAAGATCCCCTAGTGGATGCTTGAAATTAGGGATAATACCAAGCCTTAATGATACTGTTTTCTTCTTCTATGTTCTTCAACATCACCACATACACAGCATCAGATTTCATTTGTCCTTCGATGTTTTATACCCTGGTGCCTCTTTTGTGTCACTACTCTTGCACTTGAGGCCATTATTAAGGAAAAACAAAATTACAAACACAAGCACTGTGATACTGAGACAGTGGCTCTGATAACCAACACAGCCACTAAATAACTAACGGGCAGGCAGCACTTATGGCGTGGATACCCTGGACGAAGGTATGATTCCGGTCCTGAGCAGAATGGAGTAGGACCATACGAGATTTCATGCCATGCGGAATATCAAGTAATTTACTGCTGGAATTTTCCATCCTAATACTTTTAGACTGTAGTTTTAAAACCACAGAAAGCAAAATCATGGATAAAGGGAAACTAGCATAATTTGTTATCATGGCCACAGGCAACTGATATATGAGACTATACTTGAAGAAATGTCTTCAAAGTAGTTAAGCTTATAAATCATCACCCTCCACAACTTCAAGTTTCATTCACTTTGTTCTTATGCATCCCCCACACTGTGTTTGGCCCATACACTGTGTCCAAAGACTGTGCCTGAGAGGCTGCAGAGACAAACCTCTTCCTCTGAGTCTTACCTGACAGTTCAAGTGCTCATACCCACTTATCACACATGGAGTTTACAAGAGCCCTGTGGTCAGATAAGGCAACCAAACACAGGTCAAGCCCATGTCTGTTCGCTTCCACATTCCCAGCCCTATCACAAAAGCCCAGCACACAGCGGCAACTTGATACACATGTTGGATGAATAACATGTTGAAGGTCACACACTTTGAGTGATGAATTTAGTCTGAAAAACATTCTTCTGGCTCCTATTCTGTTACACTAAACCCTGCAGCCTAAGGTAGTGCAACTGAGAAACTTGACAGTGGATCTGAGCCTCAAGGACATGCCATTTCCAGGTAGTTTGGAGCAAGAGTCCCAGCTGACACTAAGTGCCCAAGAGTCAGACAATGCTGTTTCCAGACACAATTTCTGCATCATTCTGACAAAACGCTGACACCGGAAGTTCTACCAAGTCACAGTAAATATGAAAAGTCCTCAGCACCCTGAACTTCAGACCTGTTTGTGCTGCTGACGCCCTGGGTTGTCCTGCATGGGGCTCAGTTTTTAAAATTCTGTTTCCTCTTGAGACTGGATTTCACAGTGTTGCCCAAGCTGGTCTCAAACATCGGGGATCAAATGATCCTCTAACCTCAGCCTTCCAAGTAGCAGGGACTATGGGTATACACCATCACATCTGGCTCCTGGAACTCAATTTTACCATCTACACCACGAGCAAGCTGAAATCCAAGACGTCTAAAGCCCTTACCCAGCAAGGTGCATGCATCCGTCTATACCTGCACAGACAGGGAGCAACGCTTCCATCTATGCCTGCAGACCAGTCCACTTCCTCCAAAGGGAACATTTACTGTGGTACTTCACCCACCTGAAGTGATGTTAAGGACGCAGAAAAATCTCTTACAATGGTGTGCAGTAATACTTTGCTAACTCCTTCTAGAATAAAACTTCATTAAAAGACTCCACTCCTTAGGCATGAGAGTTAACTAGTCTCCAGTTGAGTTTAAATACACTCTCCGAGAATGTGTGGATGCACTGGGTACGAGATGAATTAATGCACACCCTGTCATGACTCTAGAGCCCTTAGCTCCCTGTTGTATGGGCTGCCATTGACCAAATCCTCCAGTCTAACCTACCTGCCCAGGCACCAATCATCCACGTGCAAATGACGGCTACTGCTTCCAGATGTTGGTGGCACTTTCCTCGGCAATTTTTCTTAAGTCTAACGAGGCTGTTACTCTGCTGCATCATCAGAACCGCTCCTCCAAGGTCCCCTGTGATACTGTTAAATCCAATGGTCCTTTCTCAGCTTCCACTGACGTGGCATCCATCAGCAGCCTTTGACAGAGCCCCCCTCCCTCCTCCATCCAACTTATCCTCGCTGGCTTCTACCTGTGGATACTCCTCGCCTTGTGCTGAAGTGGAACCTCTTCTACGTTTATCCCCACTTACCTCCTTAGGGATATCATGAAAGCTCAAATCTTTTACATATTAGCTATATGATCATGAATCTCAGATTCATTATATCTCCAGCTTGGAGCTGTCCCCTGAACTCCTAATCTGCACAAACAACACGCGCTGGAGACTTCCTCCTGGGATGTCTAACTGGTACCTCAAATTTAACAAGTTCCAAACAGAGAAATTGCTATGCCCCTTCCCTCAGGAAAAGAGTTATGCCCCTCAGTCTAGCGCTCTTTCTACTAAACTTTGTGGTCTAAGACAACACAATTGGATAAGCACGGCCCTCTCTGCTTTGGGAGATAGCAATTCCATCCTTCCAGCTCCTTACAACAGACTCAATGATCCTTTCTTCTCCCTCAGCCCCTATCAATGAACCTACCAGCAAATCCTGTCAACTCCACCTGTGAAGATGCCCAGAAGGCCTGATCCTTCCTAAGCACCCCAAGCCACCACTCTGGTTCAAGCCACCTTCCCCTTTCTCCTGCCGGGCTTCAATCCAGTCAGAGTCAGAGTCTGTCTGTCTCTCTCTCTCTCTGTCTCTGTCTTCTTCCCTCTCTCCCTCTCTCCCATTCACCCCCCAATACCACCGCTCTGAACTCTACACTGAACCAGCAGCCAGAGAGATGCTGTTAGAGTAAGCCAGGTGAGGGCCTTCCTGGGTCAAAACCCACTTGTGATCTCTCAGTATTTACCCAGCTAAAATCCTCTGTTAACTCTCTGTCCGCTTTATCGTCTGTTTCCCTGACTAGAAGGTGGGCTACAAGAGAACAGGACTTGATCTTGTTCTCTGCTGCCCCCAAAGCAGCAGCATGACGGTCAGTAGGTGCTTCTTCACCAAGTGAGTCGGGGAAGGTCAACGCCAGCACCTGGTGCATACGATGCCTCTCTGCAGTCAGCCCATCGCCAGCACCCTTCCTGTTGCTGCTTCCACCACTTCAGTGAATGGAACAGAGTGATGTTGCCTTCAGCTGACCCCTCGCATAATGTGAGTGGAGATGTTTCATGCAAGCCGACTCTGTGAACAAGCGAGGTTTACTCCTTGAGTGTCAAGTCTCATCCTTTCTGCCACAGACTTTCCTAAACATCACACACACACTTGTCCTGCCTCTGAAATGCCGAGAGAGAGGAGCCCGTCTTGAGTATGCAGGGTCACCAGGATGAGCACAGATTAGCACAGCCGCAGGCACTCAGGAGACAGGACGGCTGTCCCTCTGGCTGTCACACCAGGGCTTCTGGAAACGGGCCCTGTTCCAAACCGCTGCCTTCCCCCTAGGACTTCCGGTGACTGAGAGACCTCCAGAGGTCGGGGCTCTGCCCCACACCCTATGCTTCTGCACCCCTGTGCCTGCCCCTCCCACCTCACCGCCAGGTGTCTGCCAAGGTCTGCCGAATGCTACTGACAGAAAACAACCAGATTTAAATGTGCCAGGATATGAGGTGGAGGCGAGGATAGTGTCAGTGTGGGGATGGTGCAAAGGCAGGAATAGCGTGGAGCACAATGATGGGCCCTGTGATGTACCACATGCTCATGACATGCCAGGCACCACACCCTGCACAGCCACCATCCCACTGCTGTGCATCATGCCTGACACTGTAGGTACTTTTCATTTTAGGGTAAGAAAGGCAAGGACTGGGAAAAGAGCCACCTGATGATTGCAGCAGGATTCTCCCAGGCCTGCCTGACTCCAGAGCCCGGGCTTTTAACCAGCTGGACACGTTTTGCTTTCTCTTCTCAAAAGAAGAGAAAATAATAAAACATACTTGTTGCACGAGTGAACAAATACAGGACTAAATGCCAGGTGCTCCAAGAGATGGGGACAGTGTCCCTTGTCTTCTGCTGTCTGCTCAGCATCCAAACAGGCCTGGCACATGCCAGATGCTCACAACAGTAGCACAAACGTGGCCAGGTCAGGAGCAGAGGGCTCTGTCTCTTCCACAGAGAAAAGCGCACGGGCTCTGTGCTCGCACGTCACCCCCAGCTCTCCCTGACATGTGCTCAAGTGGACACGGCGCTCAGGCACGTCGTCTGGATGAAAAGAGCCTCCTGTTTGCCGCGACGAGGATAGAAACCATAAAGGGGACAAGGGTGGCAGCTTCAATACTAGCCTAGGAGAACTGAGTTAGAGGATCTACCTAGAGCGAGACCACAGGCTAGAAGCGCTGGGAATGGGCCTGAGTCTGTCCTCACTACGTCACCCAAGTTTCGAATCCTCACACCACCATCTGTCCCTTAATAACCCTTCAAATTGTCTGTGCTTCCAGTTCTGTCATGTATCACTGATACATTTTAATAAATAGTCGAGCAGCAAAGATTAAACAGATTAAAACTATTAACCTATTAAACAACTCTTAACAGTCTTGAGATTCAAAATAACTTACAATGCATTACTGTATCATTAGTTTGAGATAATTCTTAGACACTTAATTTTCTTCAATGCACTGTGTCAGTCACCCACAACGCCGGGCAATGCTGCAGTTCAGAAAGACGGCATCAAGACTTAAATATTAAGAGGAAATTCCCTGGTTAATTGCAACCTAGAGTGGGGAAAAGTGACAGACCCAGGCAACACATCAAATGACAAACTCTAAATGTCAGCTAGGCAGGGCCCTCCAGTTATAGCTTAGACCTTCTCTCACAGGTGCTGTGGCACCTGAGAGGTTGGACGTTAAAAGGAATTAGTGTTAAGAGCATTTTAAACAGACACACACAGCCTTTGTTTTCCAGGGGTCTGGCAGTGGCATCATTCCAATCCATTAGCGCTTTCTCTGCAAAGCCACCCACTGTGTCTCCGCTCAGACACCTGTCCACCTTGCAGACCAGGCACACACGGGGTCCCACGCAGACCCCGGAAGGCAGGGAGCTCCGCGACGAAAGAGCGAGGCTGTCCCAACATCCCCGTGCGGGGCATATCAGCAGAGGACGGACATGCTCCTTCTGCTCATTGACCTTATTCCCTGCTGAGGCTGTCACTTAGCACCTGTCCCTTTTTGTCATGTGATGTCCAGCTCCTCCTAGGAACGACAGTATAAAGAAGCTCTCCAGTAGAACTGCTGCTCCACCACCTCCCTCCCTGTGTCACCAGCAGATGCTCTGCCATCCCTGCCATGTGCTTTGCCCTCTTGCCTTTACAGCTGGCTTCATTCCCAGCCCAGGCTTACTCGCTGGGTGGTGGCACGCTGCCTTAGATGTAAACTGTAACTCCCCTGCCCACGATCCAGCCTCACAAGTTGCATGGGGACAAGGAGCCTGACGTAGTATTTATTGCCAGGTTTCCTAACCTGCCCACACCGTCACTTTGTCATGTGTAAATCAGAGAAGCTAATACTGACCACTAAAGGTAATTCAGATGATTAAAAGACAGGTGTATGTATGGTACCCAGCATGGCGCCACATACAGTCTGGCCCTCCACATCCACAGACCCAACCAACTGTGGATCAAAAATGTTCAGAAAAAAACCGCATCCACATTGAACATGGGCAGACTTTTTTCTTACCATGATTCCCTAAACAACGCAGTAGAACAACTGTTTACACAGCATTTACACTGTGCTAGTATTAGAAGCAATTCAGAGATGATTCAGTGGCACAAGTTAAGTGCGAATGCTGTGTCATTTTACGTAGGAGACCTCAGCTCCTCGCAACTGGTATCCAGCAGGGTCCTGAATGCAATCCCACGCAGAAACCAAGGGACAACTGTACACAGCAGGGACCAAGTAAATAGTGATTCTTTTTTCCCATTCCTACAAAACACTCCTTAGACCAAAGGTGAGGGGTTTGGTCAAACTATGAAAAAGATAAGCTCTCAGGCCACTGATGGAGCACTACACACATGAAAGTAGAAGAGGAATCGCCAGCCTCCATGAGAACTAAACGAGTGGTGGGCGCAACTCACCCCCAAAAGGACCGGGGACACACCGGAAGCCAGGTCCACTGTGGGGAGAGTCAGGCAGGAGTGATCCTGGTGTGGGGCGTCCCACGTTCCCCATCACTCTCCACGTGGAGTGTGCAGGAAGTGCAAGCTGAGTATCAGACTTTCTCTCCTGATACCAGGGCTAGAGAGACAGTGAGGTCGCAGGAAGTTACAGCATGACCTTCTCAGATCAAGGCCTTTGTCAAGAGAGGCCCAAGAAGCAACAGGCCAGCCTTTCTAGCGACCATTCGGCCCTGTGCTTCTCCAGGACAAGGCCAGATTCTTTGTGCTCTGAACTGATAACCCCAGGCTCACCAGAGAAGCTTAATTTGCTCACAGAGCGCAAGGAGCACTTGTACTGCATGGCTGGGCCAAGCAGAGGGTCCCTACGCACTCCGCTCAACTCCCTCTGCAGGGCCACCCTCAAGTGCCCTCTGGCAAAAATAACCCTGTGACCCTGATGTATGCAAGTGGTTGTTTGCATTTGCAGCCTAAAGCTGTCTCTGAATTTTCCAGAATCTGCCCTACTTACAGCATCTAGGTTTAATGGTAACTGATTAAGTAGAGTGAACCTCGGCCACCAAAAAAAGCAATTGGCCCCTTTGGAATAAGCACATGAGCCCCCAGAGGTAACTTGCAGTTTATGGTTTTGTGGACAAACTTTGCCCAAAGTTTGGTAGGGTGAGAATGGCCATTTCCGGGCAACAAATCTGAGCGCCACAATAGGAATAGAAGCCTAGAGTGGAGATGAAGTCTCCTGGTGAAAAAATACTAGTTCTCAAGTAATCCACTCTGCTAATACAGTAACTGTCCACTGACTCGAGTTGAGTAGACGGTTACCATGAAATTTTGTGCAAATGAAATTAATTTGTTTAGGACTTTTATTTGGGTGCTAAAACCAAAATGCTCAACAAGAAGACCTTATTTGAAGAATTATGCAGCCACACACATGTGGTTATAATTGATGATCCACTGGTGAAAGACCCTGGCTTAAAGCTAAGACCCGGCTAGATCCAAAGCCATTCACTGTTTGGGTGAACTCGGGCTAATCACCTCTGGAGTAATTCACCTTGGGCTAATCACCTCTGGAGAAGGAGGACACCCATCAGGACCTCACAGGGCTGCTGGGGGGAGCAAATGAGGTATGTGTAATGTGCAAAGTGGAGTGACCAGATCCTGAAGGGACCTCAACAAACACAAACTCCGTCCCCACCCTGTTCCCTAGGCAGGCTCCCCGATAAATTAGCTGTCACTGCAATTATCCTCTCCTAGAAACAGAAATTCAGGCAACATGGTGGCGACAAAAAGAAAAGTAAATGTCTACTGAACACCTACTGTGGTCCAAGCATTGTGCTAAGGGTATACACATCATTACTTAAACCTCAAGGACAACAGTGTGAAGGCACAACTAATACAATGTCCATTTCACCGATGAGAACGCAGCAATGGAAGGAGGTTAGGTGACCTGCCCAAGGTCACAGGACAAGGCAATGGGTAGTACCAGGATCTGGGCAGTACCAGACAGTCTGGACTCTTTGATCTCTGACTCTTTGCTAAGCTGCCTGGCTTTCATCACTAGAGAGGGGGTGAGGATGGCACCCAAATGACCAGGCAGGGGGTGCAGGGGGCATGGAGAGTGGTACACCAAGGGCGTGAGGCTACTCCACGTCTGGAGCTATCCCACAACAAGCAGGAGGCGGCACATCTTCTGAATCCCCACCATCTGGAGTCTTCAGGCTTGGAAACAAGCAGCTCTCAGCAACTCACCTTTAAACCTACTTTCTAAGATCCTGTCTGTTGTGAACCCTTGGGAATATCTCTTGTAACACCTTGCCCCTTGCTGTTTATTCTTCTCTTGACAGCCAGAATGATCCTCTTAAAACTAAAACATACCATGTCACCTCTCTGCTCAAAATTCCTAATGGCTCCTTAGACAGTCATGGCCAAAGGCCAGGCTGGCCTTGTCCCTATTGCTCCAATGCATGTCCACACTCCGGCCCCAGGGCCTTTGCACCTGTTGTTTCTACCTGGAATGCATTTCCCCCAATGACTACCTGGCTCTGTCCACCATCTCCCTCTGGTCACCTCCCCAGCAATGCCTTTCTTGACTACCCAAATTAAAGAGGAAACACCTGCTCCGGGTCTCCTGATCACCCTCTCTGCTTTTTCCCACAGTGCTGGATACCATCTGATGAGCTAATGTGTTACATATTTGTTACATCTGACCTGCTTCCAGAAGAACGACATCTCTATAAGGGCAGGAATTCTGTTTTGCTCCGTGCTGCACCCCAAGCACTAGGGTAGTGCCCAGCACTTGTAGGCACTTAGGAAGTATTTGTGGACTGAACGAATGAGACTTGGTTTTACCATCCCATCATCATCTTCTCCCAACCTCCTCTCTCCAAGACCCTGCTCACTTGTTAGCCAACTGAATACGTGGGAACAATGGGCCACTTGACCTCTTCTATCCCTGCTTCCTGATCTCAAAAATGAGGGGGCTGGGCTAGATTATCTACGCTTCCACTCTGACAGCCTTCAGCCAACAAGAAAGGCATAATTCTCCACTACTGCAAGTCTGTAACTGCACTTATTCGATTACAAAAACTGCATCTCCTTTACGCTTTCTGCAGTTCATGCCCTGCAGTCCCCTGGCCCCTTACAGCCAAGTGAGGTCTGTCTCTGATTTGTAACCTGCACACCAGGTCAACGTTAACCTCAAGAGCAGGATCACTGGCCTTGTAAAATTGCCTTAGGTTGGGTTACAGGGAAGTACAGCAAAACCACATTCAGTTGTTTCTTAAGATCAAGAACACCACCTCTCCTTGTCCCCCTCAATTTAACACTAATTCCTTAGCAGCCCGTGCTGTTGATTTTGGGGTTGAGCCAGAAGCTCTCTGGAGAAATAACAAAATTATGTGTTCCAGGCCAAAAAGAAGGCACTGGGAGGAAAGCAGAGCCTGGTGTAGTAACCAAGTGTGCCACGGCACAGCTGGGAGCAGAGCCCACGTCAGAGGGGCAGGGGTCCTTCAAGGTCATTCTGGCCCACGGCCTTCTAGCCTGGTTCTGAGTTGGGGAGCTTTAAGACCTTTATTTTTCCAGTGGAAATGGGGACTAAATGGGCTCTGATGCCCTAGAGAGTGCCCACCCATCTAAACCCCACGTGGCCAGGGTCAGTTACCAGTGGTGCTAGCTAAGGCTACCACTAATGTCCTCTTGGTGCTTGAATATGTCATTCGCTTATCAGAGCATCGACTCACTGTCCAGCCACACTGGGTTAACTTTCAGGACACTGTTGGTTCTAGCCACAGAATCAAGATCACCTTTCTGAGTTCCTGCCCCCCGATGGGCTGCCAAGCTCTGGCACAGTCTCTGGCCATAGCAGGCTCCTAGAACTCGCGTCAACCAGACATTTCACAACCAGAAGCAGGAGGGTGCAGCAGGCAAGTGCACAGAACAGGCAAGCGGGACTTGGGCACGCAGTTCCACCACTTCCTTCTAACAAGGCAGCCTTAGGCCTGTCAAGCTCTCTGTGCCTCCCCTTCCTCTCCTACAAAGGGGAATAATGTAACAAGCACCTCCCTTACGAGGCTGTCAGAGAGATTACACACAATTAATAAACAAATACGTCAAAGCAGCTCAGAGCCCGACATGCTGACTACACGGCAGTCATTATTAACAAGAACTGTGTTCACACCTCAAATCACAAATGATCCGAAGGTCTGGGCTGGTCCTTCCTGGTCTATATTAGAGAGCTGTGGTAATAACACAATGCTCAACCACCGAGAATACGTGGTGGAAAGCCCAGGCTAGTCACAGAAAGAAAAGACATTGCACAGAAACCGCCCTGTCTCTCCACCAAGTGGGCAGGCATCTCTAATCAATCTCCGCACTCTTCCCCCACTGACTGCAGCCACCGACTGGGAGCACTGAATTCACAGATTCAGGCAGCTATGACCCCTGCGGGAAAACCCACCTGCTGTCCTCTGACGATACCCTCCAAGCCACTGGTGTGGGAGAGTGCATTACAGAGTGAGGCCAAGGACCACATCCCACAAGAGTGATGTGGGGGCCCAGGCATAGTGATACAGGTCTGTAATTCTGCCACTCTGGGAGGCTGAGGCAGGAGGATGATGAGTTGAGCCCAGTTTAAGCAACTTAGCAAGACCCTATCTCAAAATCTAAAAGGAGGAGGGCTTCTGGGGATGCAGCTCAGTATGAAGACCCTGTATTCACTGTCCAGTCTCACACACACACGTGCACAGAAAAAGAGGGATGGGGGTGGGTGGAGCTTCGCATCCTGGTTCACTGCTGGGGACCCAGCACTTTGAACAGAGCCTACAGAAGCCACACGCATATCTTCTGGATGAACGAACTTGCATCTGGTCTGCTAGAGTCCACAGCACACAGCACTGGACCCACCACAGTCGGTGCCTAATAACCACGGGCGGAAGGTGACGTGATCTTAGCACGGCATCATCACATGGGGAAGACTCAGCTCCGGCATGTCCCAGGCCCGACACGGCCACTCACTCTTCATATGACCCTGAGCAGGACCTTTCCTCCAAAGCTTGACTGGCCCCCTAAGTACAGTTAGAGAGTGGACAGGAAAAACTCCCAGGCCCTTCCAGCCCTGACCTTCTGTGATGTTTATTCTTCACTGTCAACCTGATTGGCTTGAGAGATACCTGGGAGGTCAATAAAGTACACCTCTGGGTGTGTCTGTGTTAAATCACAGGGGTGTGATGCTGGGATCATATTAGATCCTTCCTCTTTGGCTCTTTCCCTGTCTCTCTGCTTCCAGCCACCATGAAGTGGGCAGCTTTCCTCCACCACGACCTCCGTCATGACGTCTCTGCTTTGAAGCCAGCCAGCCATGAACTCAGACTATGAGCAGAATAAGTCCTTCTTTCTTCAAGTTGTGTATGTAAGGTATTTTGGCTCAGCAACAGACACCAAATACTTCTTCCTATCCAAGAAGCACTTCCAGGCACCAGCAAGCAGCCTTAAGGACTACCACTGCCCTGAGGCCACAGCCTTACCACTGTCCTTACCCAAGTCCACCAGCAGGGGTCCTGGACACACAGCACTCTGGACAGCAGTTGGCCTCACAGATCACCATAATGTTCATAGATCCAAGCCAGCAGGTCTTACCCATCTGGGCTCCAACCCCTCCATTCCAGTGTACACTCCCTGCCCCTGCATCACCCCTCTTCTTCCCACTTCTTTCGGTGAATCCACCATATCGGCATCCAGCGAGTGCCTACTAGGGCCCAGGCCCTCGGTGGTGCACAGGACAGACATGGTCCCTGTCCTGTGCAGCCAGCACTCTGAGATCAGATGCAGAAAAACGGCACACAAACAAAAGGAATAACTAAAGAGGGGAAGCACGCTATGAAGCACACGGGTCATGGCTGGGACAGGAGTGCCTTGTGTGAGGGGATCAGGGAAAGTTTCCCCAAGGGGAGGACTGAATTGAGGCCTGAAAGATGAAGGGCACTAACCTAGGAAGACAGAAAAGTGCATTCTAGGCAAAGGCTCTCAGGCAGGAGGTAATTTAGGATGGGGTCAGCAAACTACCACCATTTATGTACATATTTATGTATTATCTATGGCTGCTTTCATACTACCCTGGCAGAGGCCATTCGGCCTGCAAAGCATAAAATATTTCCAGGCCACACTGAATTGTGTGTGGCAGGGACCTCCCTGCTGGTGTCATGATCTGCAGTCCACCCTGCAAGAGGCGGCCAGGGTGATCTTCCTGAAACACAAAGCCAAACACATTATTCTTCTGCCCAAAGAGCTTCACTACTCTCCGTGGATTCTCAAAGTGTGCTCCAAGGAACATTCATTCAATGGAGTGAACTTCAATAAAAGTATCCAAAGGTTAATGACATTGGAGAAATGTGACATTCTCATCTCTCTCTTAGATGTTCCCAGGCACCCACATCAGCACAATAAAGGCTCCGAAAAGTCCCACTGCAAAGAAAATTGTTTGACTTTGTTTAATCAACTGCCCACCAATTTTATATGCCCACAAAAAGAACCCTCCTCTGGAAGTCTATTAGCATTTTATAGGGAACTGGTACTCTGTGGGCTTATGGGCAACTCTTCACTCAGCCTTCACAATGTGACCCTCAAGTCCAGCAGATAACCCCACAATCCATTTTGGATTTTATTTCTGTGCCAGGAGCCATCTCTTCCGGTTACCTTTGCCTTCTTCCTGCCTCCAGTGCCCCAAGTGAAGGTCACACAGTTGCTTCAGTTCTGCTCTACCCGGCAGGCAGGTGCAGCATCAGTGCTGACATTTACCAAGTGCCTACCTGTGCCACCTGCAGTGACATCCACAGCTTGGGCCAGTCTGGTATCCCTTTCTCTCTCCTTTGGTGATACGGTCCAACTTTCCTTTGGGGACTGCCCTTCTCCTAGCTACCACCAGCTTCCAGGGTGGGGAGGGACCCTGGTCTGGCTCATCAGAGCACCCCACGAACCTGTTCTGGAGCCAAGCTCTGGGGCTAAGGAATTCAAAACTAGGAGAGGACCTGCTCCCCTGGAGTTCACGCTGCAGCAGCTGGGCTCCCCATCTTGGGCTTTGTCTGTAAGCTGGCCCCAACATGAATGACCAAGGACCAGACCAAGAATGAGTCATGCTACGATTTTAGTCTCAGATGCCCATGGAGGGCACATGGAAAGTGCTGCTCACGACTTGGCATCCTCTGGGGCAGTGTGAGTATTCCTCTGGTCTGGACCATCCATCCTTCCAGAAGAAAAGGGAGAACCAGAGAGCAGCAGCCGAAGACCAGAGATAGGGAGGGGTGCTGGTGGGGTGGAGGGCCATACCTGTTTGCAGTGCTTTTTCTTCCAGCCGCACTGGCTCCGTCAGCCTGCAAAAGAAACCCAAACACCGCCATCAGCCACGGCTCAAGACAGAGATCTCCCCACTGCCACTCCATCAAGCTCTGCTGAACACCAGCCTTCAGACAGAGAGTGAGCAGGCCCTAAGCCCCTGCCTCACTTCTCCAGGCTGGAAAAACCTGCCCCTCGTGATGAGAGGGAATCACAAGGCAACCCTACCCCATTGCTCGGCCCTTTAAATCCCACTGAACACCCACTGCCAACACAAACCCAGCAACCACATGGCCCTGGGGATTCCATGATAAGTAAGTAACCAGTTAAATCTGAGATTGAATTGCACCATTTTTATTTTCAGCTGGGATTTCCAATAAAACAGTAGCTGCAGATTTATTCCTACCAACTGGAGGGGAGAAATCCTATTATGTTAAAATATTCTGTCCCCCAACCCTATGAGCAGGGGAAGGCAAGAGAGTGCTGGTTCTTAATGTCTTTTATTTAGGGGTGGGGGTGGGGAGACAGGGCTGACCAAATGAAATTTTTGGAAATCATAAAATTCTGGTTCAGATGGAGAGACTAAGGCTTCTGGGTACACAGGGAGACATCTGAAGTCTCATGAGGACCAAAAGACAAATAGCTGGAGTCCTCACTTAGGCCAGCATGCAGGGAGACCTGGATGTGGGGCCAAAGGAGGCCGCAGGTGACAAATGATGAAGGCCTGGACCTCCACCACCATGGCTGAAATGCACTCCCTCATTCTCTCGAAACACACATAATAAGAAGAATCACAGGAGAGTAACGCAGGTCTGACACTTTACAGCACAGGTCCACAGATTCAGAACCCTCCCAAGTTCAGAAAGGTAACCCTGTATTTTAAACACCCGGGTAGGATCTGTGGAGTCCCTAGGAATTGCGCACCCATTTCTGTGGTGACATAAGCACAGGCAAACCCTAAGTGGGCACATGACTGGTGACCATTAAGTAGCCTCACTCATTCCCCTTCCAGTCAAATTCTGCTGCACATCGGCTACAATCTTTTTGCTTCCAAGCGTTTCAGATTTCAGATTTGTGAATGAAGAACTCGAGATCTAAAGTATAAAGAGCTACTACCTTTGAGACATGCTCACAAGAAGTTACCCACTGACAAAACCAGATGGTGGACTTCATTCAAAAGAGTCACTAATATATAAAATAAAGGGATGTTGTCCAAAAAAGATGTCTAGCTTCTCTTTTCAAAAATCCAGTGACGGCCAGTCCCACAGAGTGATAGTTAGCTAGAGTTGACCTACCTGCTTCTTCAGAGTCCCCACAACTCCCTCTTGTCTCGTAGCCAGCAGCCTACCTGGTCCTGCGGCTGGCACACTCCCTCCCCTGGGTAACTTCCACCAGGTGCTACTATTGAGATATTAATGCCTCATCTCTTTGGATTCTCCAGAGGTCCCCTACAGCACACATACAATATTCCCACTGCAGAGGTAAAGACACAGAGAGTCAACGCCTTTAAGTCATTTATAGAGAGTCTCACAGCTATAAGATCAGGTCTGAGCCACTTCCAAGACCACCTCCTCAGCTCAGGAATACTTTTATCTCCCACCAACATTCAACAGAGCCAAATATGACATGGGGTGACATCGCAGAGCCCATACTTCACAAAAGGAAAACGAAAAGGAATGAATAGAGAGGGTGAAATGTAAGGTTCTGGAAGGAGGAATGAATGGGACGCGGGCATGCCATTCAGCGAAAGAAACAAGAAGATGGAAAGTGGCTTGCGTATCATTTTACCGGAAGCAAAGCAACAGGATCGGAATAGCCTCTTCCCAACATCTTGCATTCTGATGCACCAAGCTGTTTTAATGTTCATACCCTAAGGGGCAGGGGTGACGGGGTAGAAGTTCTGCCCCAGAGAGCTTTAAGAAACCAAAACCTCAAATGATCTCTCTCCTTTTCCACTAACTCCATGTGTGTACTTCTAGCATTGCTTGCGCATTTCCAATGTGCCCCTTTTTTGTCCCTCTTATCACGATTTCACTTAGGGTTGGCCAGGTCAGAAACAGCACACATGTGACAGGGTGGGGAAGATATGAGGCTCTGCTTCTAGTTCACCTGACAGTCTCCACCTTTGTTTCTCTTTCACCGAGGTGATGACACTTCAGCTTCGTATTATTGGCAGTCACACTAACTTCCGTTTTCCACTCATTTTTATAAAATAAAGACAGAACGCTACAAATATTCCAATAGCTGTCGAAACAAATCCTTTTGCAGCGACTCAGATGGTGGTGCTGGGGTCCTGGAGTGGCGAGAGGCAGGAGGACTAGCTACCGGGGCTGGGTGAGGGGTGTCCCATTAGCCATTAGCAGAAGGCGCATGTGTGGGATAGCACGGCGATGGACAATGGATGCGGTGGGAGACGTCCAAGATGGCATGCGTCAGTATCACAGCACATGGTAACCACGGCCCACCATCATGACAGGGTCTCCTGGCCCCTGCAGCTGAAGCCCACGGTGCTGACACCATCAACTCTCGGAGCAGAGAACCACATGACCCCTGGCTGGCTCTGCTCATGCCCTCGCAGAGAAATCACAGTGATCCCCTGTGTTTGAGGTAAGCTGAACTCTGATGCTGCCATTTCTTTAGGCCAAAGGGTCTAATATGAGCAATTCCATATAATGCAACCCAAGCCACAAACTCTCCTTTACCGAGCATAACCTGACATGATTCTCCATATGAACTAAAATGGAACAGCACAGCATGTAGAGTCCGAGTCCCAGTTTTGCCATTTTCTAGCTGTGTGATCTTTAACAAGTCACCTGGGCTGCTGAGACCTCAGTTTCCTCATCTGCAAATTGTGAGGGTATAAATCCTGGGACCCACCTCACAGGACTGGTGTGGCACCTATAATAACTTTAATAAAGTGACATGTAAAAGTACTTAGGACTGACTTGGGTGTAATAACCATCAACCACTAACAACCCTAGATGTAGGGACAGAGGCCACCATTGACTGTATCCAAGAGACTGAGGCACAGGAGGACAGAATGGCTGTGTAAGATCACATAGCAGGTGAGCAAGTCACTGACCATCCTGGACTATCCAGAATCCCACGTTGCAAGTCACATCTCACGAGGGTCCAGCAGACCACCACAGTTCCGAGGTTCAGTGAGAACCATGTGGAACACAGAATTCGAGTAAGGCACTACACTCGTGCAAGGTGTAAACAGCAACCACTCAGGTAATAGGAACTTGGTGGCTGCTACGTCACAACATCATCTTCTGCCAAGGGGCCACGTGCTTCCAAAGGATGTCTTGTCCTGGCTCTGTCGACGTCTCACTTTGAACTTCATAAGCTCCTTCCTTTCTCTGGACCTGAGGCTCTCCACAGGTAAAAATGGGGGTGGCCCAGGGCAGAAGGTTAAATCAGATCCCCTCTCCCCCAACATCTTTATGTCAACCTTAACCACACCCTTTATGACAAATGAAACATGGTGGGGGGCAGAGGGCAAGTGGGAAACCGTCCTCCTCACTTAGTGGCCGGGGGTGGGGTAAAGGGAACCAACTCCTCTAGCCCATGGTGGCGCCCACCCTCCCTTCCTAGCACTCTCCCTTCTATTCCTTACTCACCAGCTACTCCACAGGACCTGGGCAGGTCTATTTTTAGTTTCATTAGACCCTCCTCTTCCCTCCCAAATGAATGTTAAATTGTTCTTTTCCATTCTCTTATTAAGGGTTTTCTTGGAAAGAAAATATTATTCCAAACCCAGAAATTTTATTTCTAAATTTGTGCAAATGTAAGTTGTAAGACATTAGCTGCATTTCACATTTTGTGCAAATGGCAGAAACAGGCAATTCGTGTGCTACGGGATGGGGGCTGGCCAACGATTTCGATAAAATAAACCCTTTTTTAATTTAAATGCTAATGCACTGAATTAAAATTTAATAACTGAGGAAATTGAAAAGCCGAGCAGGAATATTGGAAATAAATCCAAGCAGAAACAGCTGAAATTAAAAATTCTAGAGAGTGGGAGGACAGCAGCTAAGCTGTCTTATATGATTACATTTTTTTTTTTTCAGAATGAAGCAAAAAAAAAAAAAAATCCTATCTCTCGCTGGCTCTAGGGCAGTAAATCCACAGTGCTGTGATTTATTGCTCAATTTTCCTGAGGGAAAAAGGCTTTCTTTCATGCTGAAATATTTCATAAATTTCAAGCCAGCATAAATTCTTAATTTAAAAGTTATGGAGGTCACATTTAGTGCACTGGTACGGTTCCAAAATCTTAAAGGAATAGCAGCAACCAAAAAAAGAAAAAAAAAAAAAAAAAAAAAAAAAAAAAAAAAAAAAAAAAAAAAAAGAAAAGGAGGGGTAGAATTTGCTCTCTCCCATTTTTTTCATTTTTGATTTTAATTCACAAGTTGAAATTTCATTATTAAAGATTTCTCGTGGATGGGTAGAACCCAAGCATGTGGGGAACTGGTGTGTGTCTGGAAATCTGCTGCAAAAGATAAAAAGATAACAATGTAATTCAATTATGAAAAGGTATTTTTTTTTAAAGCCACTTGAGGAATTTCTGGTAAAAATTTCCTCCCTTCATTGCCTGGGAAGGGGTAAGAGTGGGGGAGGGTGGCCAATGTAATTGCTTCTCTTAGATCTCCAATCTTTTGTGCACACTGATATATTCATTTGTTATACAGCTGTTCGGCGGCGGAAAGAATGCTGGGGCGCCCATAATTCTAAGCAAATCAATCAAAAATTAATGATTTGTCATGCTTGCACAATGGAGGAAAAACAGCTCCTTGGGTCCTGGCTGCCTGATCTCGAAGAATGAAATGCCTTTCTGTGATAAGAAAGCAGAGCCAGAGACTCAGGGAGGCTGAGGTGTCACCACAAACATGGGGGCCATGTGGTGCCCCAGCTCTGAGAGAACACAGGGGCCACCATCTTGGAGTGAGCATGTTCAAGATGGCACCTCAGCCAGCCAAGCCCACACGGCCCGCCCCACACACGTCCATAGCAGTATAATTAGGATCTTTTCCTCCCCCACTGCAACTTGAAAATCACTTCCTCTCGGGAGAATTGAATGACTCCCCTCCCCCCACCAGATTTAATTTGTCCCTGTTCATTGTTCTCCCAACACTGCTAACCCACCACGAGTGCCTTCCACCAACCCTATAGGACTGAGGCCACAGCTCCTCAAACACCCACCAACCCCACCACCACCCACCACTACCAAGGAGACTGTGTGCCATTTCTCTTGGGCAGAAACCACATCCAACACACAGCCATGGCCCAGAATGGGGCAAATATTCAGCAAATATTGTTGAGTTTGTTAAGTGGGATTCTCAGAAAATACTGGTAATGAGGTTGCCGACATGAATGATGAACTGCCCTGGCCATTCTATGCGGATGAAATGTATCAACTGATCGTTAACAATCAACCACACCTCTAATCACTCAGCAGATAATTGTCAAAAACCTACTATGTGTCAAGCACTACGCTGGGCACTGGGTGTACAGTTTCAAAACTACTGGGGTACAATTCCAAAACCCCAGTGGTCAGAACTTCTCAGGCACCTATACCCTTTGGGAAGGGAATCGTGCCCATGGGCCCAGAGAGGAAAGGAAAGCTTGCTGCATGCTCCACCACCTTTGAAATCTCGTACCTGGTCAGTTCTCAATGATTCTTGTGAAAGTTACAGTCAGAAGAACCAACCACATGTTATGCCACAATATACACGTGTTTTATATATATGTCGTGTGTGTGTGTGTGTGTGTGTGTGTGTGTGTGTGTGTGGTACTAAATGACCAACTGGTAAACCAAACCCTGCGGGAAGATGTGCGGCCTCAGAGGTGGCTACTGTAAAATGCACTTGGCCCAGAACCTGTGACGGTACTGCACCTGCCCAAAGAATGATTCTACACCCTCTAATATTTACAGAGGACAATGCGTCTGAAACAACTCAAGTCTCGTTTATATATCTCTCTCCTTTCCAATAGCCAGTAGACCCCCAAATTGAATGTGTGCGTAAGTTTCTGTCTCTTCATTTAAATTTTAATTAGAGTGGTCAGGAAAGGAAAGAGGGTGGAAACCGGAAGGAGGTAATGCACTGGTCAGACAGGGTCTGGACAAGAGAGAAGACATTAGCTCATGCGGGACCTTGCAGGCCACTGAAGGGCTTTGGCTTTTACTCTAGGGAGCTACTAGAATGCTTTGGCTAAGTGACACAATTTGATTTTATTGTGGTACTTAGTTGAATTTTGTGTTCAGAAGAAGAGTGTGGCTGCCGTGTTGAAAGCAGACCATAAGGCTACTGCAGGGGCCATGTAAGCAATGGTGCCTGGAGCTGGGTGGTGATAGTGAAGGGGATGAGGAAGGGTTGGCTTTTGAACGTAGTGGGAGGCAGTGGATTTGATGAACTGGATGTGGGGTATGAGAACAAGTCAAGAAAAATTCCAAAACTCTTAGGCAGTAGCTGCAAAACATGATATTGTGTCTTTCTGGAACGTGAGAATATTAACCATGAGCACAGCACTGTACAGAGCTGGAGCACAAAGGATCTCTCAGTGACTATAGAAGAGACACTGCAGTATCCTCTCTTAGCATGAATTCACCCAGTACCCAGAGGGCCCCAGTGACTTGCCCAAGGTCACACAGGTGATCTGTGGTTTGGCAGGGGCTCACCCAGGTCTTCTCACTCCGCATCGATGGCTATGTCCACCACGCACTTGGCCCTTCGTCTCTAGAAAAACTGAATGAAACCTGACCCTGAACAATGCTGATGAACTGTTTGACCATCTAACCTCTGGGCCTACGTTGGGCACAGGGAGTCCTCACCTATATTCACCAGGTGTTCCTGAAAAACACCTAGGAAGGGCGGCTGTGCAACACTGAACAATGGCGTTGCAAGTTATAACAAAGATTCGGCTCCCTCCAAACTAAATCTATTATAAATTCTCCAATTAAACCATGCCTCTTAGAGTCTATTCAGCAACACACTTCTAACATGTGGTGCGTGGGTTTTTTACTTCATATTTTCTTTCCCAGCTACACCTGATTACTCCGAGCCACTGAATGCCCTGGGTCCCAGCCTGAGGGGCGGGAGGAAGCTGGAAAGATGATTCTGGGTGGAAGTAAGTGGAACTCTGATGGATGCGTGCTGTTTTCCAGTAAATATGTTTAGGGCTCCTAATAGATGTGTGATTCTGAGCAAGGCCTTGGTGGGAAGGGCAATATCAAGATGAATTCAACATGGTTCCTTATTCATTCACCCAGTATTTCTGTGTATTACTAGGGTAATTGCCTACTATGTGCTGGGCAGCTCCTGGGGACAGAGAACACAGTCAGGAGACAGGCGGTGATGACTTAATGACTTTGGGCTATCAACTTAGAATTACTAACCGAGACACATACTCTGAAGAGAACAGGTGGGATTCCACAAGCATCTTTGACAACAGAACCTGACAAGACAGCAGGGTCAAGGGCATCTCTGCAGGAAGGTTGTTCGTAGAGGCAGCAGAGCTCACACTCAGTGTGTCTAGGGGGTAAAGGTAAGATTTACATGTAGACAAAGTTCACACAGGCTGGGTAAGGGCAGCAAAACCCTCCATGTGCAGGGCAGTGAGAGGGCGCCATCTTGTCCGGCTAGGAAGCCTGGGTCACTGAGCATGCAGGGCTGTGGCCTTCTCTGAAGGTTTCGGGGAGCAAACCAGCCCACCCAGCATGCACAGGTTCATACCAGGTTCATACCAGGAGGTTGTGACTGAACTCTCAGGCCAGAGTCCAGGCCTCCATCTGGACTTAGCAGAAAGAACCACCAAGAGGAAAGGTTTTTTTTTCCTTTTGCCATGGAGTGGTTACAATTGTCCACAGAACAGAAATGTGCAGACTGTCTCTCTGTAAGGTCCAGGAAGATTCTCTGACAGAAGCCCCAAAAACACTGTCATGGATTAGCCAAGTTTTCAACAACAAGGGAAATCCCCGGAAAATGACCAATTTCTTTATTCCTCTCAGTTACAAAGCCCTTTCATCCCTCCCCAAGCTCTAGGTCTCTGGGGTAAACTGTCAAGAACTAAATCAAGTTTCCTGGGAGTGGAAGCAGGGCCTACTTCCCGTGAGTTTCCAGGTACAGGTGGGTTCTTCTTTGCATGGATAGCCATGTAGAATGGATCCAGACCCTGTTATTGTCACCATCTTCTTCATCATCAACAGGCAGTCATCGGCAAGCACCTGTAAGTCAAGCTAAGGAGTCCGAGTCTCATGGGCAGCCCTGGAAGGCATGTGTACCCCCAAAGCATCTACTGGCCACATTATGGAGATGGGAAGCAGTAGGCTCACCACAGAGGCCAGTGTCACCTCCCCGGGAACAGATGATCACATTTTGCAAGGTGGTGGAGAGAAAGCTCCAAGACTAAGAGCTCCCAGGAGAAGAAAGACCAACCGAGAAGGCGGGAGAAAAACACCCAGCGCAAAGCTGGCACCTCAGTGGCTCAGTGAATGGCAGGGGTTTGCTCTTGTCATTTTTTATGATTAAACTACTGCCCCTCGGACTGTGTGCAGAGGGTCTCTGTACATAGACCTGGGCCCCTGGCAGGGAGGGAAGTAGTAGAACAATTCACCTCCAACCCAAGAGCCTGGGTTACAGACTTCAAAAGAGAAGGAGGAACCCTGACCCCAGAAAGAAGGGGACAGCAGCTCCCCTGGTGCTGCCATGTGGGACCCACTACCCAGTGTGCGAGGCTGGTCCCCAAGGGACCAAGTGCCACCACAGTTGGAAACCCAAGTTCACATCGGAAGGGAGCCATGATGGCTCCCAGCTGTGTGTGTACGTTCTGTTAGCCTGGCTGGGCCAGTCACAAAGTGTTCTACATGTTGCTTCATTCACAGAGTGGGGCTTCTCCTGGGCCAGGCCCAAAAAGGTGCTTTCAAACATTTTATAGTGAAATAATTATACATTTACAAAAGAGTTTCAAAGCCTCTCTCTCTCCTTCCCCAACATCAGGAGCCCTGGGAGGGGAGGAACATGGCCTGGATTCCATCTTCACAGGGGACTCTGGGGTCTGGGCTACGGAGGCCTGAGGGTATCTGCCTCCTTGGATCCCAAGCACAAAGTGCTCAGGCTCCAGGACAGTACCGAAAGAGGGAAGCCAGAGGCCAAGGCCAGTGTGGTGTCCCTGGGAGTCAGCTGGGCACAAGGTCTCACCACTTTCTAGTGAGACTCTGGCCAAGTCACAATTCAGAGTACCTGAGGCCCTTCCTCTGTAGAATGGGGGGATCCTGTGCCTGCCTCTTAGGGCTGCTGGGCAAATAAAATAAGTGCATTATTCATGTACTTGGAAGGGACCTTCACATCTACACAGTGTCAGCACTACCACCAGCTCAGCACAAAGGGTCTCTACCAAGGTGACACTCACTGACCAGGAGCAGCCATCATCTATTGAGCACCTCCCATCTGTGCTTGGCTTGGGGCACAGAATGTATTCTCTCATTTAATATCCTCAGTTACCCTGAAAGACAGGCATGTCACCAGCCCTGGTGTCCAGGTAAGGCTCAGAAGGAGGCTGGTGCAGGGACCCACCCAGGACCCCAGGCCAAGTCTACCTTTCTAAACCCTGAGCCACCACCTCCAAGGCTAGCGAGTGACCTTGCAGAGTGACTTTCCCTGTATTTCAGAGTGGACATGCTCCTCTGGGTGCATAAATGCTGCTCTGTTTGTTCTGTTTGTTTTCTTAAAAAAAAAAAAAAGCAAGAATGCATCTCAGTTCTTTATAGTCACATAGTTAATCTCTCAATTTATAAAACAGCAAGTCATGTGACTGGATTCCACAAAAATTCTCTCTCCAGGTTTATGATTTTACAGAAAACTCCAGGGAAAACCGCCTGAAGCAAGTTAAAACCAGATCAGCTATAAACCATGTCCTGGTACAGTTTCGCCAAGCCAAGACTCAGATTACTCATTAAATACGTGATAAATACTCACTTCAAATCAGCAGGAAGTAAGGAGGGGGTAAAAAAAGAAAACTTTTCTTCTTGCGTGGGGAGGGGGTCTATTATAAATACAAAGAGTTGCAAACTCTAATTAAATGAGCCCAGAACTGGGAGGCAGGGTTGTAAATCGCCCCTTTAGGTATCTGTAAGTGAGGCAAGAGGGGAAGACGATATCCTCCAGTCTCTTCAAGGGAACCCAAGGCTTGCATCCCCGTGACATGGCCACAGTAGTGCTGGTGCCCAGACTGTCTCACCAGGCAGGAGTTAGAGCTACACATGTCAAGAGGGCCCGCTCCTCACCTGCTGGCAAAGGCACTTCCTGACCCTCAGTCTACTGTCTGCCCAATGGGGCTATTGGACTGATGGCCTCTCAGAAACCTCCCAATTGATACCTAGAGCCAGGCAGATCTAGGTCTGCATTCTGACCAGGCCACTAAGTAGCATCATGACCTTGCTCCACTCCCCACATCTCTGAGCATCCATTTTGGTTAATGTAAAACAGAGATGAAAATCACGCAATGGCCTGGCTGCTGGGAGGACGAAATGATATAAAGGTTGTGATAATTCTCAGTCAGCACTAACAGTACTACATGAGCCTCACACCTGGATGACAGCATTTTGATTACATGAATAGTGGGAAATAAAAGTCATACATTTTTTTTTTTTAAATTCTGGTCACTACAGCAAGATTTGGCACAGTAGTTCCCAGCATGGAATCTGGAGGCACATGGGCTGGGTTCAAATTCCAGTGCTCATAAGCTGGGTGACACTGGGTGAGGTCACATAACCTCTGTGACCAAGTTTTCTCACCTGTCAAATGGGAATAAATAGTAATTACCCCACAAGGTTACTGAGGACTAAGTCCACTAAGAGACATAAAGCTTCCTAAACAGTGCTTAACTATGAGATACATATTACCAATATTATCATTACTGCTCATTACAATGATTTCTCGACCATTTTTAGCTATAAAATCATCATTTGTAAAATCCCAGCAAGTCCTTTTTTTCTCTCTGAGCCTCAGTTTCCATACCTATAAACTGGAGGATTTTGCTGAGATGGGCTCCAAGGATCATGTTCCAAAGCTTGCTGATTCTGTTGTCTCTGTCTTTGCCCCTCCTGTCTCACTGCCTAGATTACAGGCTACTCCAATCTCCTCCAGGAAGCCATCCCTGAACTCAGGTACGCCTTGATCCTAGGGCACTAAGGGTGTGCCGAGCACCACTACTATTTGCATCCCTACTCCCAGACACACTGTAGGATCCCTGAGGATAGCTAATTTTTTTTGAGCTCCCCAGTGGCTCCAGCACGCCTACAGCTAGGGCTGTACTGAGCTCAGATGGAGCTTCATAATGGCCAGTCAACTGGTTTAAAACCTAAAGGAATGGTATTGCCAGTACTTAGAGAACTGTGGTAGTGAATGGGTCTAGGGCCGTGGGTGTTTGTATCATTGAAAGCTCTAAAATGTTTGCCATCACTGGTCTAGGAAATCATCTGGTCCAAGAATGGAAGTATATGCTTTATTTCCAATGGCAATTTTAATCAATTAAGGGTGACCTGTGCCAAGAGGGATCTGGAGCCACACTGGAGCTTGGCTAGAAACAGTACTGTGATCACTTAGTGATGTCTGCAGTGGCACAGTAAATTTGGGGACAGTGGCATGCTTGCTTCCTCGAATCCAGGGCAACATCCTCCTTGTACAGAGAAACCGAGATCTCCTGAACCCCAAATCATCCTTTTTGAGATCACCACATTCTCATTTGCAGAAACATTTCTATACAAAGAAGCTGTAGCCCTTTAAAAGTCGGAGTAAAAAGTGACATCAAAAAAGAGAAGACCAGAGACAAATACACATAGAAGAAAAATTGAGTAAAGTGAAAAGCCTAGTTTTTTTGTGAAAGAGAAATAATTACAAAAGGGCAAAAGAAATGCTCTAAGTAAGTTGTTGGGGTTTTTTTTTGTTTTTTTGTGGTTTTTTTTTTAAGAAAGTCTGGAACACATGCTCAAAGTAGAAATCTTATGAATTCCTATTGCAAAATAACTTCTGGCCAGCCAACCACAATCTCTATAAATATATCACAAGATCAACAGTCCAGGCAAACAGGGGGAGAGGGGAACAACTGCATGAATTTTTTTTTTTTCAAAATCAAAATAGTTCCTCTCACAGTTGGAAGGGAAGGAGCCACCCATTTTCCTACAAAATGAGAGGTCCATGAAGAAAAGAAAGATTGTAATTCTACACACCCCAACGGGTGCCTGCTGAGAAATCTGGGCAGCCAGAGTATTTTGAAATTATTCTACAATTTTGTTTTGTTTGCAGAGGTAAAGAAAAGAAAAAAGAAAACGAGAAACCCAGTGCTCTGAATTCATGAGGGCAGCCATGATTTCACAATGCCTTGCACGGAATTAGGCAGAGCAGAATAGCCAATCAGACACTCTGAGGGGTCTGACGTGGGAACGTGCTTCAGGGTCAGGCCAGGAAAACAGAAAGGTCACTCCGGGTCTTCTCAATAGAGGCACTTTAACACAGGGATTTGAGTGTGCAGCTAATGAGTGAACTGAGAAGCCAAACCGGGACAGAAAGGTGACCAGGGTTTAGCACATGAGGGAGCTGCTGCTGTTCCTGGACCTGGGGAGGAAAAGGGAAGAAATGATGCTGCCAAAAGTTGGAGCTGTCCAGCAAGAGGCAAAACTGTGGCTGCCCAGTGAGAATGGACCACACAGAGAAGGCTGGGGCTCCACAGAGAATATCAGAGAAGCACAGGAGTGAGGAGAAATGGCCGCCCTTCCTCTCACACGCCAGTATTCCTGCTGAACATCCCAGGGCCAAACTATCCGAATCCAGACCAAAGGTTCCCGAGAAGTAAGCAGTGCCATGCGCAGGTCACCAAAGGGCGTACCTGGGTCCAGCTTCCTGGCGTTCAGCTGCATCGTCCTGTGTATGTTCAGCAGAACTACAACTCGGGCTTAAAGAAATCTGAGTCTGAGAAAGGGAAACATGGCCCTGAGGCCTCAGGCCCCAATGTGGAGGATGCTTGAACGGTCCTCCAACATATTTTCACTTCCAGTCTTTGCTGAGAACCCACCACAGACAGGAAACTCCCAGGGGCAGCAAGCTGTCCCACCTCCCAGCAGACCCAGCAGCCAGTGGGTGCTCCCGAGGCACCCTCTGACCAGACCTAGAACAACACCCTCATAGGGATCTGGGCCCAGAGCATTCCACCTCCAAAGTCACCACAGATCCATACCCAAACTTTCTGTTGTTTTCTGAAACAGTACCCTAAAAAGCAAAAGCATTCCTAACCCACACGGGCACAGATTCAACCCCCGTGAACTTCTCTGTCATTGAAGGCTTGATTTAGCTACACTCTGCAAAGAAAAAAGGGGCCTCTTCCTTTCCTTTAAGGCTCCATTCCCACCTCCCTCAGGCCACAGAGGCCACCTCCCTCCTGTTTTCTTGAAGCACTTATTGCCTGGGCCATTCAAACGGTATTGATCAAGCAGCCGGTATACTCAGTCATCTTTTTATGACCTGTCTCCCCAGCTGGACCATCCATCTTCCCCGGGTAGGGGCTATGCCTCTGGATTCCCCAGTGCCCGCCAGACAGCCCAGCACACAGGGAGCGTCTACAGAACATCCTTAAAGGGGGAGATGACTCAGGCTCTCGGAAGCCTGAGTCTGGGTGAGGTAGGAGCAACATATTCTATCAGTGCTGCACACACATTTGCTTAGTGATCAGGGGGATTTCTCCATCCATGACTTCACTTAATTTTTTACAAGGCAGAAATCATGATTTCCATTTTGGAGAGGAAGGAGGAGAGGTTAAGTCACTCTGCCCAAAGACTCAGGGCTGAGATTCAAACCCACATCTTCTTCCAAGACAAACACCAACATCCTTCCCCTTCCAAGATCCTATGTCTTGTTTCTCTTTCATGAAATGCGTTGATTTAATGAAATCATTAAATAAAAAAAGAGTTCACAAATGTAGGATTTTAGAACAGCAGCTGGCACAGACTAGTGCTGTCTACCATTGTCTTAACTGTCACCATCCTTATTATGTTCCATCACCACTGAACTCATTCCATCTATCACAACATTATTTGTTAGCAAACTTCACAGCCAAAGCAGTAGACTATGGAAAATGCCTGCATTCAATTCAAACCAGGAAATCATAGCAAATTTTATGACTCAACAACTAAGAGGAGACACGTGAAGACGTTGTATGATTCTCACGCATCTACCCAAAGAAAGCGCTGTCCGCCACCCGCCTTTCCTCATACCAGACATCACCACCATTTTTCAGAGCTAACCTTGCAATTCCTTCTTATCAACTTCGCTAGTGAATGCCTTCTGTGTGCAATAAGTCCCCAACTTACGAATATTCAAGCTGTGAACATTCATTCATAGGTGTACTGTGTAAGACTCACTTCATTGGCTTACTAACAAATTCGACTTACGAACAATTTTCCCGGACCAGAACTCGTTCTTAAGCCAGAGACTTACTGCACAAATGACAGTATACTGCCATTTAAACACCTCCCTCTGAGCCAGAAGGCCTGCACTATGCCTGGAAAATAAAGGGCTGGAAGTAGAAGTAACAATGCACAAGGGCACATGCAGAAATCAACACTGCAGCCATCAATTCATGGTTTGGTCCAAAGTATTTGAAAAAATAATGTGAGGCAGAAGCCACCAACCCCAGCTAAGATAGAAGATGAGGAGGCAGCACTGTGGCCAGACTGCCACACTAACTCTCCCAAACAGGTCCTTCTGAAAGACTCTCCAGAGCAGCCATGTGCTTCAGCTGTCACATCTACTTTACAACTGGGGAAACTGAGACAGTGAGAGCTGACATGACCTCCTGTTTGAAAAAACTAGATTCAACCAACAAATGTCAGGGACGGCCAGTCGGCCACATGGCTCAGGCTAGAATGTGAATGTGGCTCAGTCATCCTTAGTAACCACTTCATTTTATCCTCACCTCTTAATCATGTGGTAAAGATTATTAGTGCCACTCTCCTGGGACTGCATGAGCACTCTTAATGCTATTTTATAGATAAAGTGAAGTTCAGATTGCCGAAGTCACTTGTCCCAAATCACACAGCTAGCAAGCACGAAACCAAGCCTGAATCTAAGCTTATGTAGCCCCAAAGCCCATGCACTAAACAACCATCTTGTCATCACTATCTCCCCTTCCCAAATGAAATGCGAGAGCTATGTGGAGTCAGACTGCACCTCAAGATAAGGAAACACGTGCAGAGTCGCAGAGTTTGCCCTGAGCTGGGTGCTCCTGTGGGGGCTGCCATCTACTTGGTGAAAAATTCATCAGCAGGTTTGGATGCAAAGATGGATCAGCTACTAGGTGTGGGAAAAGGTGGCGTTCCTTGTCTGGATATTCAGGTCTGGATCCTTCTGGAAGACAAACCTTCCTGAGGCTTTTCAGATCGCTTTTTATACTCCTCACTGATGGGCCACCATCTTTGAATGAAATGCTATGGACCAAATATTTAATTTCCTTTATTCCCCTCTTTCTGGTTTCACAAGTGTAGTAAAAAGTTAATGAATCTATAAACTGCTCACTGGTTTAAAAAAAGAAAAAATAGTTAATGGAAATTTTAATGAAACGCCCCGTTGTCTGCATAACTGATGGCAACCCAGGGCCAGGCCACCTGGCACCAAGTGGCCCAAAAGGGGTGCCAAGAAAGGCTGAAGAAAGTGGGATTCCAAGTGCATCTATAGCTGCAAAATGACAGTCACAAGCCCACTGCAGTCGGGGACACGAAATACCTGGAAATGATAATGCTGCTTTTAGTTTCCAGAGATTTTGAAGCCTTTCTCTTTGTTTTTCCCCTAAACCAGTTACAATTAGCATGTAGGGATATAATTACGTTGTTAGTCTAATTGCCTGTTTGAAGCAGGATCTACGGGGGTTTAATGGAAGATTTGAAGGGGGGCAGATAAAATAAAAGTCGGGGTAATCACGGAACAGATGTGTAAAGTGACTTCCTTCCCAGGTAGAGACGAGGTCCAAACCGAGCCAGAGACCAGGGAATCGCCTCCAGCACCAACTTCCCAGCCCAGCTGGGCAGCGAGTGGTGCTACCAGGCAAAGCCACTTTACTGGAAATTGATTTTGGAGATGCTGACCTAATTAATCAGGAAACGATCCTAGAAAGGGGCTCGGATTTGGAGCCCTTGCACTATTATTGGCAGTGACACACTTACGCATCAGTGTGTAGTGTTTTCCCTGACAGAGTCAAGGTGATAGAGCCTGGCAGGGCTGGGCTGTGTGGAGCCTTCACTGTGGGAGGGAAGAGGGGGCACAGGTTCCTGGGGGACAGAGGTCAGGGAAGGCAGCTCAGAGACTGGGAAGAAGAGGAAAATTCTCCTCCAGGGGAAGAGTCTGACTGGCCAGTAGTGAGCACCCTGGCAATAGTGGCATTCGAGGTGGATGATCTGGCTATGAGGATGCAGAGGAATCTACTACTAGGATGAGCCGAATGTCTTTGAGGGACTATACAAACGACTGCCACTGGAGGGACGCTGGGAGGGAAAAAGGTTCACTTCCCACCAGAGGACTGTCCCTGCGCTTGAGTACTGTCCCCTCCCTTCGGTTAGGCATGACATCCAACCCTCTGTGGGGGCTGCAATGACTAACAAAACTCCTTCTCTAACTGTTTTCATCCAAACGCATACCACAATCTGTAACAACCAGCAGCTGCCTCCATGTGGAAGAAGTGAAGTTCCGACAAAGAAGTGAAAAGCCATGTGGTCTCATGGGCAATGGTGACCACCGCCATGCTGGCCTTGCTTTCTTCCGCTGCCTTCTCCCTCATCACCTGGTTTAATCCAATCATGACATCTGGTCTGGTGACCAGGAGGCCTGCATTTCAGTTTTACCTCTGCCACTGAGTTTCTCTTCCTGGAGAAGAAGGGGAGCATCAAGGTTCCCACAGCAACCTCCCAGGTCTGGAATCAGAAAAGCAGAAGCTGTCCTACCATCCTGGTGAGTTCACAGACAACTACATCAGGGATCTAACCTGGGCACACCCAGCGCCTTTAAGAGGGCAGTTTCCCCCTTATTACCAGACTCCCATGAGCTCACCCACCATAAGGAGCGCCCAGCACCATGGCTGGCACAGCGGCACCCAAGTAGGGATGCCACAGAACGGGCTTCACTGGCAACTACCAGGTGGATCTGGTGAAATAACATGTGACCTTTCAATCTGCTGAATTTTGATCTGAAAAGTCTCTACTTCAGGATCAAAGGAGAGGTCTTTCAGTAGCCATCTTGACCCTTCCCACGCCCACAGTCACATCCCTCCTCTGATCTAACTGCTGCGAGGCTGTGAGGCGCAGGCAGTTCTTTTCAAGGTCCTGACATGCTGGAGAGAAGCTGTGAGGACTCAGACTCGCAGCCAAAGCCCACTACACAAGCGCCTCAGTGGTGGGAAAGGCAGTCACCGCCTTCCAATCGGCTTGTGCTTATAAACAGATCTGTCAGATTCCAGATCCCTGCACTTCCTGCGAGAAGTCAGACGCACTGTGTTTCCTGCCCTTTGATTCCAGGTGACTATGGCCAGGGAGGGAGCCACAGACCCTCAGTACCAAGGCAGTGACATTCCACTGCTCCACTGATGAGGCTATGCTGTGTGTATGACCCAGAGCAGAAAGGCTCATTGAAATCCAATAAAGACAAGGGGTGGAGGCTGCCCTACCGCTGCGAGGGCCACAGGATCTCTGTCCACACAGTCTGCCAGGTTCTGCCACCCACTGAGGAAAAGACAACCTGCCATGCTGCTGCTGTCTGTCAAGAGCGACAAGATGATGACCACACAGACATCCATCCTGGACCTCCTCTCCCTTCTCTTTCCCATCCTTCCAGGCCTTTAATTTAAAGGACTTACAAGTCTGAAGCAGCTGTGGTTTCCTTTTAGGGGGAAGATGGAGGAAAAGAGTAAATATTTTATTTATAGCAAAGCGTTAACAACAGAGGTGCTGCACTTGTTTCTCTAGCTGAGACAATCGGTGGCTGATTTCACATCCCAAAAGGCTGGGAGGCTGCGTGCCTGTTGGAAAGCCTGGCATCCAGGCAGTTCGGGTTTGGGGACGTGGTGTCAGGCCTGGCCCCGGGCCTCTCCTCACAGCCCAAGGCCCTGATAAAGCACAGCCAGAACTCTCGATTCGGTTCTGGAGGCCCATGACAGTAGAAGTGGGAGGCTCTAGTAGGGATCTGTGTGCCAAGCGCTGTGCTAGACTTCAGGGATTTAGGTGGTAACAAGGAACCTGCCATGCAGGAGGGCTGCCCCGGTGTCACGCGTCACAAGGGCACTATACTTACCGAGTGCCCACGGTGGTACTGTGCGCAGTAAACTGAGGACTTCAGATGCATCGTCTGCTTTAGTGAGCATGGTAATGCTGTGGAATAGGCAGTCCATATCCCTGCTGTCCAGGAAAGGAAACAGGACTGCTGAGACTAAGAACAGTATCTTGCTCATGCGGAGCAGTCCAGGTTCAAATCCAGCTCTGTCTGAATCCAAAATGTCCCTGCACAATCTTAACTAGCCAGAGGGGAAGGATTCTCTGAGAAGCTGCAGGCCGGAGTCTTCGTCAAGAAACCAAAGGGAGGTGCGTTTGCTTCCCTGCTTCCGCCCCTGAGCACCTCCTCTGAACCAGGCACTGTTTGGGTGTGACACTAGCGAAGGGTGGGGTTATTCCGTAGGGGAGAGGGGACACGCTATCCATGTCACCCTCAAAACAGAACCAAAGAAAGTCGACAGGAGGCAGGCCTCTCCGGAACCATCCAAGTCGGAACAGGCTGCAGGGAAATGGGGGTGGCGTGCACTGCTGGCAGCAGGCATGCGCCTGCCGGGCTTTCTGCACAGGGAGCAGGCATCCAGTAAGAGTGCCGGGACAAACAGCCACCCGCTCCGGCTGACTGGGCTCTGAGGACCTACTAACCCACCGCCAGTGTACCATCCTCCACCACACCCCACAGCGGTATCTACCCTCAAGATGGTGAACTGAAGCACACAGGCCTCCCGCCTCAGATGCTGATTAACACCACGGTGTGCCCCCCACATGGCACTGGTAATTACACACAGGGCCAGGGCTGCGCCTGCCCCTCTCGGTACCCCATCTGCCATCAGGGGAACGAAGGTGGGGTGTCTTGAAGGAGCAAAGGGCTCTCTGTCTCCGCGAGCTCAAAGGAAGTCCCAGGACTCCCGTTTCCTTGGAAAACACTTTCTGAACTTGTCACCAATAAATTGTCTGAATCTTTTAAAGGCTTCTCCCCATTTCGCTAATTGCATTCACTGCCTTTTGCTCCATAAATTTAATTAACTTGCTATGTGACCTTGGGTTAGGCGAGCCACCGCCCCCCTTCAAACTCAGTTTCCCTCTCTGCAAAATGAGAGCAAGGCAATGCTGTCTTAGAGCCCCGACAGCTTGAACATCCCAGGACTCCGTGACAGGGTGGGCCCTTGACCTTGCTATTCCAAGCTGCTGCAGCTGAGAACTCCCCCGAGTGCCCAGACCACCCTGCTCTGAATGGCTCTCAGCCCACCTGTGCCAGCCGCTCTCAAGGCCTCCGCTCATCCTAGATGAACAGGCGGCCACCTAACCCGGCCAGGTCCTTTCTGTCCCCAACGGACCCCAGAGCTCCAATGTGCCTCCGGCATGTCAGCGGAGCTGCCAGTCTGCAGGAGCAGGAGAGACTCCAGATCAGGGGCTGGATCCAGAGCATAAGCATGAGGCTGAAATTGTAATAATAATAACTGACATTTATATCACGCCTTTCATCCCCAAATCCCAAATTAATTAACTTTTTACGAGACATTTTTAAACTAGTGCCATTTAATAAAATTCTATTAGGAGAAGTCTTTTTTTTCCCCAGCCCTATATTTTTATTAACAGCCACCAAAAATATAATTTACAGGCAACTGAAGGCCAGTCAAGAGAGGGACCCAGAGAGGATGATTCTGCCAGTGACAAAGCAGAAGGGCAGCCGGGGCTGCAGGGGCCGAGCTCCTGGCCTTGCTTAGAGGCCCAGGTCCTCGGGTCCCTGGGTACACGTTACTCTACAAGAGTGACTTTCAGGCCTCCACTGTTCATTTCATATTTATTGATCATCTATTTTCTGCAGCCGCTACACTAGCTACTGTGGATAAATCAAGCAAACAAAGGAGTCAGGGTCCTTACATTCTTGAAATGCACACACAGTCTAATTGGGTAGAGAAACATTAAGCAACCATCTAACCAATTGGAAGATAATGATCATGTGGCAGGTGCTGAGAGGAAGACTCTTCTTTCTCCCCCAGGACAGCATCAAAGAAGGAAAAAGCTGGGCATGGTGGCACATGCCTATAATCCCAGCGCTCTGGGAGGCTGAGGCAAGAGGACAGCAATTTTTTTTTTTTTTTCCGGTGCTGGGGATCGAACTCAGGGCCTTGTGCTTGCCAGGCAAGCACTCTAATCACTGAGCTAAATCCCCAGCCCCGAGAGGACAGCAATTTTGAGCCCAGCCTGGGCAACTCAGTGAGAAGCTGTTGGTGTTTTTTTGGTTTGTTTGTTTTTGGGGGGGTTATTTATTTATTTATTTATTGGTGCTGGGGATCGAATTCAGGGCCTTGTGCTTGCAAGCAACCACTGAGCTAAATCCCCAGCTCTGAGTTCAATCCCCTGGACTGTAAAAAAAAAAAAAGAGGGAAACAATCTAGTGTGAAGTTGGCAATAGGGGAGTAAAAACAGACCTCCCTGAAAAATAGCTATTTAACCTGAAAAGTGGTTTGGCATAAGCCACACACAAGGTAGGGTGGCGGTGGGGTACCATCTGGACATGGGAATAGCACATAAGAGGGCTCAGAGGCTGGGAGGTGCTAGGCGTGTCTGAAGAAGGAAGACAAGGCCAGCACAGAAGGAGGGAAGAAGCCAGATGGCACTGGAAAGGGGAGTGAATCAGAGAGATTTCATCTTGAGGAGGATGGGGGCCCAAGCAGGCAAGCCACAGGATCAAACACGTCCTCTCAAATAACTGGGTAATTGGTGGCTTGCACACTCTTACATCTGTGGAAACATCACTTTTTTATGTGCATCTGTTATAGCCACATTGATCAATACAGTTGCCACAAGCCCCACATGTCTACTGAGCTTTTGCAATGGGGCTAATTCAAACTGAGTCAGCTTTCATGCGGAAAATACATACTGACTGAGGAGGCTTTGTACAAAATAAAAAGTGGAGACCATCTTAGTAAGAACTTTTATTATGATTACATGATGAATTGACAACACTGTGGAAATACTGGGTTATACGAAATATATTACCCAGGTTCATTTCATTTGAGTCTTTTTTTTCTTTTGTAAGGCGGCTACTAAAAAATTTAAAGTGACACGTGTGGCTCACATTTTCTTTCTATCGGATAGCACCGTGATATGTATTTAAGAACAAGGAGTTCTAAAAGATTTCATCTGCTCCAAGAAAAGACAAACGTGCACTGGGTAGGGGGCAGGAAAGTTCACCTCAAGGGCCAAGCATACATTCACTCAGCCCTCCCCCTGGTAATCACTGAAGAGGAGAAATTCCACATGAGGTCAGACTGTCCCAAGCCACGCATGTGCCAAAGTGAGGCTGGAGTCTCACAAGGCACTTAAGCCTCAACTATCACCCATCACACTCAAGCCAGGTTTAGCAAGAAAAAGATGTTAAAACAAGAAAACCCGCTAGGTGTGGTGAATGCCTAAAATGCCAACACTCTAGGAGGCTGAGCAGGAGGATTCCAAATTCAAGTCCAACCTGGCAAGTTACCAAACTTAGTGAGACCCTGCCTCAAAATAAAAATAAAAATAAAAAGGCCTTAGGGACGTAGCTCAGTGCAAAGTCAATGGGATCAATTCCCAGTACTGGACAAAAAATAAAACAAAAAAACCCTAAACCTCTTTTGATCCTTATGTCCCAACCCCTAATAAAGTAAGGTTATCAGAAGATCACCGATCTCCAGAATCCCTAACTCCTTTTCAAAACAGAAGGCTGTGTGCGTGCTTCTTCCCAACACCAGCCCACGGCAAGCTGGGCCCGCCTTGAGGCCAGGTCCGGGCCCTGGGTCCCTCTGCATCCTTGCTTCTCTCCAGCTTTCATAAACTGGTGACCTAGAGCAGGGGATTGAATCCAGGACCTTCACACTGAGCTACATCCCCAACCCCTGCCCCTTTTTTGGAGACAAGATCTCATTAAGTCACCAAGTTGCCAACTTGGGCCTCAAACTTTTGATCCTCCTGCCTCAGCCTCGGAGTGCTAGTATTAGAGCCATAACACCACCAAACCCAGCTGTTACATATTTTTTTCAATCAGTGACCACTATTTGAAATTTCAGAAGTTTTGCATAAACGTCCAGATTCCAAGCTTCTCTTTAAAAGAAAAACAAGAAATCAGAAGATCTGGCCACATGGGCCCGTGTCCTGCCACAGTAATAATCAGCTGGTGTAGAGTGGAACTACACCCCTGAGATGGGGCCTGGGTGCCCCCCCCAGCCCTACTGCACAGGGGCCCATGCTCTGCCCAGGCACACCCCACCAGGACCCAGGACATGTGGCTGCCAAGTGTGTTGCCCGTGCCGCCGAGCCTCCGGACACACTGTTGAGAATGCGGTTCCCTCTCCAGTCCACAGATCAGCACCTCCTCAGTCACCACTGTCCTCCGTGGCCCCAGTCACGTTGAGGGCAGAGTTAGCACTCGGCACATTCTACTGTAAGATTCATTCCCACTCCTGCTTGGGGCATCTGAGGGTGAGGACGGCACCTTGCCCATCTCGCCAGTGCCAAACAGAGCACAGAGGCTCAAAACTGTCTGTGGGATGAGGTGTGCCAAGGGGAGAGATTTGTTGGAAATCATACACTACCCAGCCTGCTGACCAGCTCAATCTCTTCCTGCCGTTTCCAGAGTCACCTGGGACATCATCCATTTGGTGAAACCAACCTGGGCGACCCTCTACATAAATTACACTTTCACCAATTACCTTCAAGGCTAAAAAAAAAAAAAATCATTAGAAGGTGAAAATTATATGGAGTTGGGGTGACTTTGAAGCCATGTAACCACCTAAATATCCCTTTCTGTTGAGCAAACAGGAATTTCTTGATTGCTCTTTTTGAAGTTGCCAGAGTCCCATTTCGCTGCTATTAAAATGGAGTTTCACAATGGCTCTAAACCAGTTCTTCTTGTTTTCCTGAAAGAACTATCGTTCAACTACAAATAAAATCTTTTATGAAACGGCAAATGCAACTGAGAGCTACCCACTGAAGTGAGGAGCGATCATTTCTCCACAGGGGAAAAATGAAGTAGTCATCCCTCTTCTGCTCTGTAAGCATGTCCTAAGCGTCTACTGCATGCGGGACATAGGGACACACAGATGAGCTTACAGGCCAGGGAGCGGCCACACACGGAGGAGAAGGTCAGACAGCTTCCGGCAACGATCATGAACAGAGACATCTAACTGTTCTATCAAGCAGGTTCCGGGTGTGTCTACACGCCTTTCCTACAGCCCTTTCTTCATGGTAAAGCGCAGGCTCTTTGAACCCCTGGATTGTGCCTTCCGCAAAATCCCATTAACCAGAAAGACCAAACACAATGGAGGAAAAAAAAAAAAAAGAAGAGGAGATGAAGGATGGACAGACTTAAGACTCAGAAGTGCAAAATTATCTCTCATCAAGCCTTTCTTCTATGTGAAATTTTTAGAACTAATAAAAGGAGAACTATAAAGCAAAACCGCATCAACTCCATCAGTTTTAGTAGGGACAGTGAGACTCAGAGGTCTCCTCTTGTCTACCCTTCAAAGTCTCGCTCAGAAGCCCACACTGTCCTCCCTCTCTGACAGCCCCAGGAAGGACACGAAGAGCAGGTGCCATCAGTGACTGCTCATTGCACGCCAGACACAGTCCCAAAGGTCTGCGAGCTGTGTCCTGTCTCCTCCCCTGACAGCACTGTGAGGCAGCAGCAGTTCTCACAGCCCTTTCCAGATGAGGAGAGTGCGACTCGGAGACGGTTCACCCAGGCAACCCAATGCCAAGACCCAACTACTCACAGCAGAAAAAGAACAGGAAAAAGGCTGGGTTTTCAGACTGGAAAAACAAGAATTGAGGAAGAGGAAAGAAACAAGACACCTAGACAAAGCCTGATACAATTACCCAGTGCTGAGAACAAAGAGGAAATCCTAAATGCTTCCTTAAAGAAAAAAACTTAAAGAGAAAGAAGACAGAGTCTCAGTCAAGAACAAGAGCTAGAAGACAAGCAGGTGGTGGCTACAAAGTTCTGAGAAAAAGTCATTTAGCGCAGTCCTCAACAGCCAAATAACCCAGCATTCAAGCTTAAGGAAAAATACTGACCTCTACAGACATGCGATGCCTCAGATGCCACCCTGACACCTTTTCCGAAAGAACGATGAGGAGAATAAGTCGGAGAAAGAAGGTACTGGATAGCATTTTAGAAGGGAGAACACACCCAACAAAACAGAATTGTCTAAAGAGTGATGGAAAATACAGCTGGGAAGCACAAGGCAGCTCATACAGAATTCCCAAAAACATAATGGAGCATTTTTCTTTAAAAGCTGAAAATAAAATTCCACATCCCATTAACCAAGAACGGAGCACAGAGGAAGGGTAAGGAAAGTATAAGTGTATTTAAAGGTCAAATGCACTTTGGGAGTGGAGGGGGACATTCTTTTTTGGGGGGGACATGCTTTAAAAGGAATTAGTGATACTAATTTTTTTTTTGCCCAAGTTTGAACATATTTGCTAAAATTTCATGTACAACTCAGAAATGAGCTATTCAACTATGACTTCCAACCCATTACAGGAAAAGGAAGGAGGGACAAGTAGTAGAAGGAGGGTGGACAAAAGGAAAACAGCAAAAAACAGAATAAAGATAAATTTGGTAATTCAATGATAACCAGAAAAGATAAAATCATGGAAAACTAAATCCAAACTAAGGCGAGAGTAGGACATTGAATTCAAACAAGTAAGCACAATAAATATAGACAGTATATAAATTGCCCTGTCGAAAACACAGGATACCAAAAATTGGGCCTGCAGTAGGCAGGCCATGAGTTAAAAGAGACTCAGAAAGGATCGATAAAATAGGAGAGGACACTGTGATGTACGATGCCACTGATGAGAAAAGCCGGGAGCAGAGCAAGGGAACACTCTGTATTGTACTTGCAGCTCCTTACGAGTCTTACTTTAAAACAGAACTTGTTTAAAGAAATTAAGGAATTAACGAAGTTACACCAGACCTATGTCAATAAAAAGCAGAAATAGTTAACAGACTCCAAGAGGATATAATTACAAAGGACAAAGAGATTTAAAAATTTACCAAAGGATATACAATAATGACCTTTTACATATCCATAAAACACACAGATCAAAAAGTGTTGAAACACAAGAAGAAACGAAAACCAAAAAAACCCCCAAGTCTGTTCTAATAGGATACTGCAGCACAGTTCCCAGAAATGAACAGAACATGGGATTCAAAACACAACAACAACAAATGAGGCAATCAAGGACCTGAAAAACACAATTAGCCAGTTTGATATATTTTTATATGTCCTTATAAAACAATACACATCTTTTCAAAAATCTGTGGAACAATTACAAATTGATCATGTGACAGGCCACAAAGAAAGCCTCAATAAGACCTTTTTTAAATTAGAAATTACACAGGCCATATTCTCTGGCCACAAAGCAATAAAACTAAAAATTAAACAAAAAGAGAGCCACAAAAACCATTTGGAAATATAACCCAAAGGTTATTTAGAGGAGTATTTTTTTAAAAGAAATTCAAGTGCAGACTATTTAAAAATGAACAATGACAGCATTATATAGCAAAACCCATGGGATATTTCCAAAATAGTCACTCAAAAAAAGAAATGAAGTAAGAAGAAAAAGTAAAAATAAACCAAAAGAATGTAGAAAATGAATAAAAATAAAAAGTTAAAGAAATAGACAACAAAAGTCTTGAAAATAAAAGCAAAGACAGGCTCTTTGAACTTACCAATAAAATACCTATCTCTGTCACTCCCCATGTGTCTGGCCAAGAAAATAAAAAATAACTTTAAAATAATAAGAAATAAAATGGCTGTAACTATATAATCAACAGGGAGAGATGGACAGAAGGGGAAAAGGAAGGCTTTATCTTAATATATTTTAAAATGTAAATGCAATTGGCCATTTCCTAAATAAACACTACCCAAAATTGACTCAAAAAGAAACAGAAATCTTGAACAGACCAATAATTAAAGGGAAAACTATGAATTATAAAATTATTGTGACTATCTAAATAATTTTACTGTCAAACTTTATTACGTCCTCAACAAACATCAATGTTTTCTAAATTGCTGGGCTGGGGTGAAAACAAGTATTCCAATTCTTGCTACAAAGCCAACATAATTCTCATACTAAAACCGGGCCAAGATTTTTTTGGGGAGTGCGCAAGCTGGGTATTGAACCCAGGGCCTCCTGCAGGTGAGGCAAGTACTCTATCACTGAGCCTATAGCCCCTGTCCGAGAGTAATTCAAGAGATAGATGGATAAATCTACAAAGAGAGATGGATAAATCTTCCATAAACACAGATCCAAAATCCCTACATAAATATTAGCAAATACAACATGGCACTAAACTACAACATACAATTCCAGAAAAATGCCATCCCTTGGTCTTCTGGGACACTTTGAAATTAAAAACAAAAACAACTCATCAATATAATTCTCTAGGAATTTTTAAAAACCTTTTTAAAAAGCACTTCTCAAAACCCTCCTGTAAATAAGACTTAATAATATAATACCAAAGCTACTCCAATCAAAGTCAGGAATAACCAAGAATACCTCATATATCTTTACCATATTATTAAAAATTATTATGATGATTCCAGCCAATGTGAAAGAGCTGAAAAAAGACAAACAAGCTAAATATTAGAAAGGAACAGATAAACCAACCATTGTTTTCAGATACAAGTGTCAAAAATATAACAGAATCAACTGAAAAACTATTTTCAGAACAAAAATAATTTGGTAAAGTAACCAGATACTGAATAAATATTCACAAGTCTGTGGCCTTTGTACATACCAACAGTAATCAACTAGAAAACATAATAGGCTGGAGAATGCCATTCCTATGAGTAACACAAGCTTTAAAACACCAAGAAGCAAACCTATTAAGAAATGTGTGTGACCCCCCAAGATGACTGTGAATTTTTCTAAAAAACATCAAAGACCTGAATGATGAAGAGACCCATTTCTGCGTGGGAAGACTTAATATAAATTCGCCACTTCTCTAAAAATGAATCTATATATTCCATGTGATTCCAGTCAAAATCCCAATGGGATTTCTGAGAGACCTCATGGAAATGATATAATGCTCATGCAGAAGAACAATTTTTTAAGAGACTGTAATACAGACTGTATGCTTTTTATCAGTTTGTTTTGGGTTTTTTTTTTTTCCTTCGGTGCTGGGGATCAAACTCAGGGCCTTGTGCTTGTTAGGCAAGCTTTCTACCACTTAAGCTAGACCCTGAACCCCTATGCTTTTTAAAAGAGTAACATCTGATCTCACACTAAGAAGGTATAGTAATTAAAACTGCTGAAAATGGTGTAAAATTAGGTAAACTGATCAATTTAAAAGAAGAAAAAGCCCAGAGTCAGATTTCAATAAAATGTAAGAGAATTTGGAGAGCTGGGAATGTGTCATTTCAAATCAACCGGGAAAGGACAACCATCCAATCAGGAACCCCCCCACAAACCTGTGCACGTGTGCGTTGCCCTCCATGATGCTCTGAGAACACCAAACGTCATTTCTGGTATTCTTGCCAAAAAAGCATTTAATTTGAATCTAATTCTAAGCAAAGACTAGATGGAAGCAAAACTGAAGGACGTTTTACAAAATAATTGGCCTGAGAGCCTTACAAATGTCAAGGTCATGGAAGACAAAGACTGAAGATCTCCTCCGGTTTGAAAGAAACTAAAGAGCGACAAGAAAACTGAATCCCACAAGAAAACTGAATCCCACTTGTGATGCAGAGTTTTCTCATCCTATAAAGGGTGGTGGAATAGATAGTGAAAAATGAACAAAGCCTATATATTAGCGAATACTCTACCTGTATTAATTTCCTAATTTAATCACAAACTGCCGTGATACAAAGGAATGCCCTGTTTTTACGAATACAGCACACCCTGAAGTACACAGGGGTGAAAGGGCATCATGCCTGCAATGCTGTTTTACATGCCTTAGAAGAATTTTATAGGAGAAAGAGAGAAGGGAAGAGTGGAAGAGGGAAGAGCAGACAACAGTGGAGTCAACATGGGAATTGTTAACATTTGGGGACGATGCATGAAGAGGGTATGGGAATTCTCTGTACTACGCTTACAATTTTTCTGTAAGCCTGAAATTATATCAAAATAAAAATTTTAAAAGGAAAATAAAAGTCACAAGATCCCTTAGGACAGATATGATTTCATCCTTACACACTATTATTATAAACTGTCTCTGGGAATTATAAACACCCAAGTCTCAATTGCTGTTACCTTTGGAGACTGAAGGGAATGAGGCTGAGAAGGTTTCAACTCTTGCCATAAAGTTTTATTAACTAAAATCAGATATGGAAAAGACAAATAAATAAGGTGTACAAATGAGCAGATAAGAGTGAGACACCTGGAAAAAGACACAAAAATAAATTCCAGATAGATTAAATAGCCAAACAAACAAACAAAAAACTCTGAAAAATACTAAATAAATAAACTATCTCAACTGATCCTCTAACAAGTGGAGGATGTGGGATCACAGATGAGTGCCAGAGAAAATTTGGTCACAGGCCCAAGAAACCTTCCAGACCCCAATTCCG
Organism: Hystrix cristata; assembly: GCA_004026905.1. Taxonomy (NCBI): domain Eukaryota; kingdom Metazoa; phylum Chordata; class Mammalia; order Rodentia; family Hystricidae; genus Hystrix; species Hystrix cristata. Next base: position 42,310 of record PVJO010005011.1, on the reverse strand, counting down.
CGCCAATTTCCATCCTTCCCTGCTGCCCTCAGTAGAAGTTCCCCTGTCCTTTTCAACTCCTGCACGGTAAACTTTACAAAACAATCCAGGAGCTGCCAGACTCTAGAAGATCCCCAGACATTCTCCCAGTAGTTACTACTCGTTGAGTTCTCACAGACATTTATTTTACTTAAACTTCACACCATCATGAGGTAGCTTTTACTGTTTCCATTTTTGAGTTGGGGTAACTGAGGCTCAGATTTCTGGGAGTGAGTTGCCAAAGGCAACAGAGTTAGTCAGACATCACTAGGACTGGGATCCAAACCTGTTTGCCTCCGGAGCCCGCCAACCTAGCCCACCAACCCTAGCCCACCAACCCTAGCCCACCAACCCTAGCCCACCAACCCTAGCGCATCATCCGGAGAAGGAAAGAACACCAATCAGTGGCCTCAGGCCAGCAGCCCCCTCACCTGGGATAAATGCATCAACCCAAAGATACGGAGAAGAACAGGCCCAGTCTGCTTCTTGGACAGCCATTACGCTAGCTGCCTGAGTTTCAAGGGACAAGTAAGCATGAACATGATTTGTTCAACAAACACTTGTTAAGCAGCTATTACATGCCAATCCTGGGGACACAGCCAGGCACTGGAGAGACTTCGCATCATCATCAAAGAGTGTGTGGTCCAAGAGTTAAATACTCAGTCAACCGATTAACACTGGCTGGGGTTGGGGAGGAAGGGAGGAGGTGAGTGGGCTTGCCATGCTCCATTTTCCTAGAAGCAACACAGTGGCCTGGAGAACTGTTTCTTCAAAGGTTACCCATAAGAAAGGCAAGACTCAAATCCAATATGTCTAGCCCACGTGCCAGGCCATGTCCTCTGTCATGCCACAAATATACTCTGCAGTTCCTGGGCCCGGTGGGAACAGAGCTCATCCTGACATGGCTCTGAGGGCAACTGCAAGGGTCATCAGCTGTGCCCTCTCCTGGCCCAGGCCCTGGGCTGGCCTCTCCAGCTTTAGCTGCTGAGGGAATGTGCTCCCTGTGGCCAGTGCTCCCTTTACTGAACTCAGCATGGCTGGCCACGATGTCATTTGGGAGGTACTAGCACAGGAATCAGCAGGAGCCGGGCCTCAGATCACCCTAAGCCATAAAGCAGCTTCCTGCCAGGCAAGCGACCCTGGCCACAGCCTCAACCAGCTGCAGGGGCTCCAGCTAACCACATGCAGTCCCCCTCATCCATGACAAGCCAAGGACCTTGTGGCCTTCCATACAATCAGGCCCTGGTCTGCACTTGCACCAGAGGAGGGCCGGCCTGTACCGGATCCCGAGCTCCACTCCACCATTCTGAGCCCATTCTCCTCTCCGTCCTGTACGGTGCCTTTCTGGAGGTGCCATAGTAAATGAGCTTACACAGCATAAAGCACTGTACAAACAGGATACCCTGACAGCCCCTGGCCCTCCATGCTCAGACCAGGACCAGGTCTTCCCAGACTCCTCCCATCTGCTGTGAGTCACAACAGCCCAGGAATTCACTTAATCCGGCATGTATCCCTACTCACATCCGCACCAAGTTCCAGAAGACCCTGCTTAACCCACCACCCAGAAGGCACACACGAAGGGGGATCCCTTTCAAAGTGCCCTCGGAGACCACATTCCCATCCAACAATCCCCATGGGAGAACACATTCGCAATTTGCGCTCTGAAAACTAATCTGTCTCATTTACGGATGTCCTGCCTCAGTGGCAAGAGTTACCACCCTGTCATGCTCTCTCTCAACAAGCACCGGGCTCAAGCACAGCCTGTATGTTTTGTCCACTTCATCTTCACCACTGACACAGAGGTTGGTACAACTATTAACCCTACTTTTCAAAAAAGAAGTGTCACCTGGCTGGTGTCAGCCAAGGGGTGGCCATGGCACTGAGGCACAGGGTTTCCAACTTCCCACTAGCCTCTCTGATGGCTCACAGAGTCACCTACAGACAGCACATGCCCATGAGCTTACCCCTGGCTCTCACTCCTCTCCACCACTGTGATTTCTGTCCCGAATTTTAGCAATGTGAACCACTCATGTGACCCTTTGCCCATCAGTTCTCAAATCCCGTTCCTCCAAGGGCCTTCTTTTCCCCTATCATTGCACCTGCTCACCCACCCACTCCCAACCCTGGGCTTGCCACAACAATCTCAATTTTAAGAATCTCATCCGCAGACCTCTCCTGGCCTCAGTGTAACCTGCAACCCACCCCCAACCACCCCTTCCCCTCCCATCCCTCAGCCCCTCACTGTTGTTCATCTTCATTAAAGCAAGGCCTGATCCAATAACGGCCCCACACACACACAACCTTTTACTCCCTGGCAAAACCCCAAGTCGACCCTTGCCTTTCCCATACTGGAAAACACAGACAGCCACACGGGCTGTGACTACAATCCTCCAGTGGACCTTAATACAGCCAACAATTTCCCTCCACCATTCACAGTCCTCGGTGAGCATTTGAGCCTCTCACCTTTCTCCTCAAACCTCAACCAACCTGCTCTTGACAGCCACCAGCTAATTTCCTTGCAAAAACGAAAGCCATTAATAAAGAAGAGTCATCCTACCACCACTTCTAACGTCCCCTCCATCTGGGCAGAACCCTTCTGGCTTGTCACTCCCACTACCTGTACCTTCCAGGGGGATGCAGTGTCCATGCCCTCTTGTCCATCCAAGGTCATCAGCAACTTCCCCTCCTCACTCCTGTACCATACTTTCCTTGTCCACCAGACCCTCTCACAGCACAGGAAAGAGACTGCCACACCAGCAGTGAGTCTCTGTCACTCTACCCCTGCAGAGCAAAATTCCTCCCAACCTGCCTGTGGTCTGGTGCGCCCTCCTCAACTCCCATTCTTTAATTCTGCTCCTGATCAGCCACCCCTGCCACATCTGCTGAGACCCTTCTCCCCAAGGTCGCCAGTGGCCACTACTGCCAAGCCTATGGACACCTCGTCTTCCCTCGTAAACACTCTTTCTTGCTCTGAGGCTTTCCTCTCCTGGCGTCCTCTCCCAAGGACTGGCCCCCCACCCCCACCCCATCAGAATCGCCACAACTCACGCTCCAAAAGGCAGCTCGTCAAGTCCACGGTCAAATGCCACCTAGGTGCTGTCGATTAGCCAGTCTTCTGCTGGGGCTCCAGACTCATCTCCAGCTGCTTTCTTACTCTCAGCGCTTGGCATCTCAGAGGCTCCCTGGATGCCGCCTGTGTCAAGGGTCCTACGTCTCTCCCCATCCCACCAGTCCCCGCTCCTCTGAGTCTCACCCCATCTAGCAACAGTGCCACCAGTCATCTCACGTTTAGGCCAAACCTAGGCTGGACCAGCCACGAACGCCTCTTCCTGTCACCATCCACGGGCAACCTCCCAGAAGTCCTGCGGCCCTAAAGTCAATGTTCATCCCACCCCTGATCTCTCCATCAGCCCTCCACAGCCCCCTCCAAACCAGCACCACCTCTCATGTATCCTCATTTCCATGGTTTCCCCTCACAACAGCCAGGGGATTCTTTTAAAATGTAAATCAGCATCTAACACCCAGCCCCAAACCTTAAGAATCCTCCAACCTCTTCTCACTGCCTGTAAGACTCCACAATATGGTTACCGACCTACCTAGCTGCCTATCTCACCCCTTACCACGGGCGCCTTTTTGCTGTTCCTCCAGCCTAGCTCATTCCAACCTCAGGACCTTTGCATTTACTGTCCCTGCACTTCCAGTGCTTTTCCCCACAAATCACAAAGTTTATTTCATTCAAGCTTCTGTCTTCAGAGTGGTCTTTCCTGATTCCCAATCTCAAACAGCCCTTCACCCAAGTCCCGGCCCCTCTCTGTATCCCAACCCCATTTCACGTCTTCACAGCACTTAACATTATCTCAATTCTATTACTTATTTAGTCGTTTCATCTCTGCGAGGCCAGGGATCTTGTCTCATTCACTGCTGTGCTCTCAAAGCCCACAAAGTCCCTGGCTCACAGCAGGCGATCTATAAATACGTGTTGGATAAATGAACTCACAAATGAATGAATCAATCAGTGTACTAAATAGCCTCCCATCAGGCCAGGGGATGGAGAACAGCACTGGCCGACGGAAATAGAAAGTGAGCCACAATGAAATTTTAAATCCTCTAATAGCCACATTTTTAAAAAATTAAAAGGGGAAACAGTAAAGTTAATTTTAGTAATATATCTTTATTTGATCCAATATATCCAAAATGCTTTTTCAACATGATAGCTATTGAAAGAATTATTAATGAGATTATTTTATACTGTTTGGTATTAACTTTTTGAAATTTGGCATGTTTTACATTTATAGCATAACTCAATTTGGGCTCAATTTCAGGAGTCCCATGTGGCTAGTGGCTGTTGTTATCTGCACAGAACTGAAATAGGAACCTGAACATGTCGCTCCCACACCTAAAGTTTTCCCCGACACCTCATGGCTCTCGGGATAAAGCTCCAACTCCTCAGCTAGGCACAGGACCTGCCATCCAGGGGTCTCAAACTTTGTTTCTCCACAAGCGCCTTGAGCCAAACACACCTTCAAATTGTACCATCTGCTCTCTGCCTCCGAGCCCAGGCACAAGCTGTTGTCCCTTCTGCCTCCTCTGTGCCCCCAAACACTCAGCTCCCTAGCAGCATGTGTGCGCTCCTGGAGGACAGAGACCCCACTCCTCTGGGGGGTGCTCCAGGATCACCAAGGGTAACTCTCCCTGCTTATTCCCTGCACCACCCACAGAACAGAGTCACAACATATTGTCTCCACAAACTGCCTAGGGGTTCCTTCTAAACCCAAACATTCTTGAATTCGAGGAAAGCAATATTCCATATAAATTCTATTATTTCCCTCAGAGTCTAATGGGAGGAGTAATTAACACACAATTTAATGTAAAATATTTGCATGTGCTTATCTGGCCTTTACATTTCCTTCTCTTACCCAAAACAAGGCTACAATCCAGGCAGGAGAAATAATTTTATGGAAAAATCGGTCTTGTCGGATAACCACAACCCAGGCCCTGGAGAAGTAGAAGTTCAATATGAACACCAGAGGCAGTGACTGCCCACAGGGACATCGACACTACTATAAGATCAGCTGCAAGGGAGAGAGAGGCAAGGACCCCGAGCTCCATGAGCCTGTGGGCACCATCACTCAGGATGGAGGGAAATGTGAGCATGTTCTTGCACCCACTAATTCATCCAGCAAATCTCAATGAACACCCCTTCTTCACAGGACACCATGCTATGTGCGAGGAGACAACCTTAAAGGGTAGCAATTACACCCGGTTGTATCTCCCTAAAATGGCAACAATCTCTCATCATTCAAAGATCAACCTGCTTCTTTTGGACAGATTTCAATAACAGGAGATCCCTGGACCTATGAAGTCCACCATGATAAAGTTCAGTGCATCTCCAGAATTTTAAAAACTCAATTGCAAGTTGCAGAATTGGGATTAACTGTAGTTTTAAATGTGATAGTTTAATGACCGAACAAAACACGCAAAGCTTTTCTTGCCTCTAAATGACTTAAGTGACATCATATGCAAGATAATAAGCAAAAGATAACCTGGTCATACTTTCTAGTCACCCCCATCCCAAATTTTGGTTTTCCAGAAGGAAGGCAATCTCCCCAAGTCTTGGCTGCAGAGAATGTTTAACACTAAGTGTCCTTTGTAACAAGGATATGAATAAAGGCCACTGTACCACACTCAGATCATCTCCCAGTACTCAGGCCGGGCCCACTACCAGTGGAAATGCTTTTGAAAACATACTCATCACGGCAAGAAAAGCCTAAGATAAACAAGTTCTAACTTACTGGTTATTCAAACAATGTCACATGACTGCTGCTTCCACTCTTCTATTAAAAGGACATTTTATTATTTAAAAGCAACAGCAAAGACAAAGCTGGCATCTGGAAATACCTCCATAAAGCACAAACTCACCACCAAATCATTTCCTTATCTCTGGTGAGGCATCAACTAAGAGAACAAGGAATTGGAGGAGCTTCAAGCCCGACTTCACAGCAGATCTGGGAAAACTGAGGCCCGGAGTACACACCTTGGATCCGAACACAGGATTCCCAGACCAGCCTGGTTTGTCCATCATTCGGCCCCCACGAGAGGCAGGAAAAACTAGCCAAACCACAGATCAGGGAGCTGTCTAGCCAGGCCAGGCAGGGCTAAGAGGGAACAGAAAGGAACAGGCGCTATGACACACTCAGCCCTTGCCTGAGTCCCTGTCTCTCTGCTAGTTGAAGGGCACCAAGTGAAATCAGGGAACAGTGACACCCACCAGGCGGAGACTTTGAATTTGGCGCTCTGGCATCTAAAGGGCTTCACAGTCACCTCTGTCCTCACAACAAGAAAAAAGATGGAAAAAGTGAAAACCAACAACTTCTCTTAGATCCACTGGAGAAGGAAAGTCACAGAACAGACTGTTACCATGAGAACTGTAGGGACAAGCGAGTGCAGAGAAACACGGCTTTTACGGTTTAGATCTGTATGTTAACCTGTGGTGCTTCTGAGAGCTGAGGGGGCAGTGCCTTGTGGAAGGAAGTTAAGTCACTCGGGCAAAGCCCTTTAAAGGGATACTGGGACCCTGACCCCTTCCTCTCTCTCTTTTTTGCTTCCCAGCCACCATGAGATGGGCGCTTTGCTCCACTGTACATTCCCTGCCAGTTATGTGTCTCATCACAGCCCAAAACAACACAGCCAACTCATCACAAACTGAAACTGAAACGTCGCCTCACAATAAACCTTCCCTTCTTTTATGCTGACCTCTGGTATTTTGTCACAGCAAGGGAAAAGTGACTAGAAGAGCTTATCAGATGTCGGAGGCTGGAATTAGTAACTGTCTGGAAGACTTAAGCAGCAATTGACTAACTGCCAGAAGTTGAGTGTGGAATACATGAGAATTAAAATTCCTGAGGGCTAACCAAGCATGGTGTCACATGCCTGTAAATCCCAGCATTCTGGGAGGCTGAGGCAGGAGGAATCACAAGTTCAAGCCCAGCATAGGCAATTTAGCAAGACCCTATCTCAAAACAAAAGGGGTGGGATGCAGCTCAGTGCAAAGGCAATGGGTGGCCAGTCTTAGAGGAGCCACATACTTTCATGGCATTTAACTCCAAGAGCCGCAGCACGTTTTCCTTGGTGGAGATAAGAGTAAAACCTCATGTGCTTCAGTGAGGTAGTAGCGGAGACTAAGAATTTCACATACAGCATGGAGAGAGTAAGAACTCTGCAACGACACAGGGCAGGGCCCTCTGTTCTCCAGAACAAAGGCCCGTCTTCTAAGGAAACTACCTCACCGTAGATTTAGCTGACCTGGGGGAAGAGCGACGGCACAGCTGTACCTCTCTACTGAGGCTTCCTGCCTTACCTAAAGAGAAAAAAGAAAGACTAAGAAATGCTTCTGAAGCCTAAAGACTCAGATCCACTAAAAAACCAAACAACAGCAGATTAAATCAGAGGAGACACTTCTTCCTAATACCTTACCATCATATCAAAAGGACTCCAGCAAAATAACAGCAGATTACAAATTATAGAGCTGTGAACAGATTCTATTTCAGAAGGATCATTTAGGGAAACCCAAAGACAACAAGGAAAGGGAGAGAAAACCAACCAACAAAGGAAACTGAAGCCGGGTATATGGTGCACACCTGCAATCCCAGCTATTTGAGAGGCTGAAGCAGAAGGATACCCAAGTTCAAGGCCAGCCTGGGCAACTTAGTGAGACACTGTCTTAAAAGAACAAGAATAAAAAGGGCTCGGGATGTAGCTCAGCATTCCCTGGGTTCAATCCTCAGTACTACAAAGTAAAAAAAAAAAAAAAAAACAATAAAATTGTAGTTTCTGGAACCCATAATTACAGCAAACATTAACTATAACTCAGTCCCGACCCATGTAAACATAAAAATCCTTCACACTAAAATCCTCAGGACCTCAGTTCCTAGAACAAGATATATCAAGACTGGCTTTCAATAAAAATCACATGGCATTCTAAAAGGCAAGGAGAAAAAAAACGTAGAAACACAGTCTGAGAGACAGAGTAGCATCAGATCCAGGCTCAGATATGACGCAGACTTTGGACTAGTAATAGTTTAAGGAGCGCTAATGGAAAAATTACACAACATTCAAAACAGATGGTTAACGCAGGCAAAACAGGGACACTCCAAGAATCAGAAGAAAGTACAAGAAATCATATACACCACCAAAGGAATGAAGGATGCCGTTTCTGGTAGGGCTCTCGCTAGACTGAACACAGCTGAGGAAAACAATCAGAGTTGGAAGATAGTTTAGTAGAAATCACCCAACCTGAAGTATAGAGAGATTAGAGGGGAAAGGGGGAAGGGGGAGGGAGGGACAGAGAGAGAGGGACAGAGAAAGAGAGAGACAGAGAGAGAGACATCCTTACTCTATGCCTCCCAACAACAAAGGAGCTGAGTAAACTAAAACTCAACAACTTTTATTAGGCCCAACAGATTTATAATCACAGAACAAACCTTTACTACTCCAAAAGACACACACAAGCAAATAAAAGACTCACTGTTTCCCACAGGCTGAACTGCAAGTGTGGCCAGGACACAGGAGGGACACCGGGGGCAATGGCTGGGGAGTGAGCAGAAGCCCACCAGAGGGGGAAACTCCCGAGAGCTCAGCCCAGGAGCCTCGCCAGCTTTGCGAGGCTGAGACAGATGAACACTCGATTCCTCTTGCTGGTGCTGCAGTCAGGTACATGAAAGGCAAAAGTTTGAAATACCTCAGAACATTCTGCTCTACTCAACAAAAGTCCACCCTCAAGGAAAACTATTTACCCATCTACCTAAGTCACCTTTCCTAGGGCCTGGATGCCAGGGAGGGAAATGTCCTTTACCTGGAGGAATGGGATATGGACTCCAGATCCTTCCAGCCTTCCTGTCTCACCTGCAGGGGAACCTGAGACGCACCTGTGAAGCTCACAGCCCCTGGAACAGGCCTACCAAAGAACTAACCAGAAGGTTCTAGAGTACCTTCTTTCCCCAGACTTTACTACTGAACTGGGCCTTGTGTAACAGAGGATCATGGTGGAAAGAGCTTCAAGGGTCAGACTCTAAGGAGCCTCCAGAGAAACCCAAAGACAGCAGTGGACACAAAAACAAGGGTACTAGAGGAAATTTCAGCCTGACAGCTACAGATACAGCCAGTTGTCAACAAACCCTGACTCCTAGATGGATAAACCCTGAACTACATACTATAGTATAGGCCTGTACATACTTAGTTCCTTTAACCTGGTAACATTGTGTCCAGCTTTCAACCAAAAACTATAAGCCATGCTAAAGGAAAAAATAAGTCTGAAGAGACACAGAAAGTATCAAAACCAGACTCAGGTTCAGCTAAGATTAACATGCTAAAAAGTCTAAGAGAAAGATGGACACCATGCAAAAACAGATGGTAACATAGGCAGAGAAATGCAAACACTAAGGCAGAATCAAAAGGAAATGCTAAAGATAGAAGCTTCCTGATGTAGTTTAGATTCAAAACATCCACCAAAATTTCATGTATTCAGAGAGGGAGCTTTTGGACCATGGGGACGCTCTACTCATCAGCAGATCAATCCATTGATGAGTTCATGGATCAAAATGATGTTAGGAGAACCGGGCCTCGTTGGAGGTAAGTCACTGGGGACATGACCTGGAAAGGCATATTCTTGCCCCAGACTCTTGCTTTCTTTCCCCGCTTCTGGACAGCATGGGGTGAGCAACTCTCCTCCACCATGCCCTTCCATCATGCCATTTTTGCCTTTGAGCCACATGACCATGGACTGAACCCACTAAAGCCATGAGCCAAAATTAAATCTTTCTTCCTTTAAATTGTGGGTGTTGAGTATTTTGTCTCAGTGACAGGAAAGTGACTTATACACTTCCCAAACTGAAAAATGAGAATAAAGAATTTTTAAAACAGAACTGACTATCCAAAAACTGTAGGACAGTGACAGAAAGTATGATAGATATGTACTGGGCATTAAAGAAGGAAACTTTTGAGAAAAGAGAACAGAAGAAATATTTGAAGGAACCATGGGCTGAGAATTTTTCAAAATCAATGAGAGACATAAAGCCACAGATCCAGGAAAGTCAGAGAGCACAAAGGAGAATAAAAACCAAAACAAACTACACATCTGCAAATTATATTCAAACCAAAGGCAGAAAACCAAAGAAAATTTGAAAGAATCCAGAAGAGTGAAAAAAACCTACCTTACCTGTAAGAGAACTAAGGATAAAATTTACACTGGACTTCTTTCCAGAAACCATACAAGCAAAAAGATAGTCAAATGATGTACTTCAATTGTTAAAAAGAAAAAAATCACCCATCTGGAAATCTGATCCAAGAAATTATCCTTAAAAGTAAAGGAGAGGGCTGGGGTGACGGGTGGGGTGGAGGGAACACAGTAGTATAACACGTGCCCCGGATTCAATTCTCAGTGCCAGAACAAAGAAAAAGTGAGGGAGAAATAATGAAAAATTTGAGGGAATTTTCTGCCAGAAGACTTCTCTTGCAAGAAATAGTAAAAGAACTTCTTCAAGGGGAAGGAAAAAATACATGTCAGAAACTCAGATTTAAATAAAAAAGGGAATGTGCTAAAGAATCAATAAAAGTAAGATAATATCTTTTATTTTTCTAAATTTATTTTAAATTGAGCTAACAGGTAACAGTTTGTTCAAAATAGTATCAGCCAGGTATGGTAGCAGATGCCTGTAATCCCAGTACTCAGGAGGCTGAGACAGGAGGATCTCTGTCTCAGCCTCACTGTCTCAGGAAACAGGTGAGTTCAAGACCCTGGACTACACAGTGAACTCAAGACCAACCTGAACTACATAGCAAGACCCTGTCCCAAAAAAACAAAAATAAAAATAACAATAACAACAACAATAATAGACTGATGTGTAGCTTATGGCTAAGTGAAATGAATGACATATAAGGGATGAGAGACAGGAACTAGCACAAGAGATACTCCTCTTGACTTACGATGGTTCAACTTATAATTTTAAGATTTTCCAACTGTTTTGAGGGGTATTAAGTACATTTCAGCTTAACAACATTTTTGGCTTACAATAATAGATCTTTAGTGGAATAATCTCCCCCAGAAGTTGAGGAGCATCTATACCCTTGTTATAAGGTAGCTGGTGCTTACCAGGAAGTAACAGGGTATCATTCGAAAGTAGACTAACTATAAATGAATATTGCACATTCTTGGGCAACTGGATTCATTTGAGAATGGATATGCTAAAAGAAGGGAGAAAATGGTTAACTAAAACCAGAGGAAGTCAGGCATGTTTGGTGTGTGCTTGTAATTTCAGCACTCAGGAGGCTGAGGCAGGAGGACTGTCATGAGTTTGAGGCCAGCCTGGGCTACATAGTGAGTTCAAAGCCAGCCTGAACTACATAGCGAGATGCCGTCTCAAAAAACAAAAAAAAAAATCATAATCATAATAAAAACCAGAGGAAGAAGAAAATGACTGGAAGCCAAAAAAGAAACAAAGAACACAGGAAACAAACAGAAAACAATTACAAATATGACCAATGTTAATATAATTATATCATAAGTACTTTAAATGTGAATAGTCCAAGTACACAAAAGACAATCAGAACAGATTATTTTTAATTTTTTAAAAGAAGAAGATCCAACTATACACTGTCTATAAGAAACCCATTTTAAACATAAAGATAGAGATATATTTGCATTAAAAGTAAAGGAACAGGGAAGGATATATGATGTCAACACCAGTTACAGGAAACCTAAAGGACCTGTATTAACTTCAGATAAAGCAGAATTCAGGTCAAAAGACCATTACAGGATAAGGAAATCAACACTTCAAGAAAACATAACAGCCTTTAATGTATATGCATCTAGCAATACAGAGACAAAATATCTGAGACAAAAATGGACAGACAAACCCACCATTAATATTCTCTACCAATAATTGGCAGATCCTGTGAGCAGAAAATCAGTACAGATACAGTTAAAGTGAACAGTACCATCAATCAACAGAATCTAATTGGCATTTATAGAGTACTTCATCCAACAACAGCACAATACACATTCTTCACAAGTTCACACGGAACACACACCAAGACAGGTCACATTCTAGGTCATAAAACACGCTTTAACAAGCCTAGGAGAACAGAAACCATACAACGTATGTTCAGACCACAGTGAAATTAAACTAGAAACCAGTAACAGAAAGATTGTTGGAAAATTCTAAAATATTTGGAGAGTAACACAATTCTAAATAACATAAGGGTCAAAGCAGAAATTTTGAGAAAATAAAAATGATTTTGAACTAAGTGAAATAAAAATATAATTATTAAAATTTGTGGCAAACAACAATTGTAGAGTCAGAGGCTGTTTTATAGCATTGAATGCATGTATGAGAAAAGAAGAAATGTCTGAAACCAAGCATGTAAACTTCTACCCTAGGAAATTAAAGCAAGAGTAATGTAAACCTAAAGCAGGCAGAAAAAAATAAAAAAAAAAATAGAGCAGAAATACATGAAGTTGAATGAATAGAGAAAACTAATGAAACCAAAAGCTGATTACTCAAGACAATAACAAAAAAGCATTATCCTCTAGCCAGGCTAGCCAAGATGAAAACAGAAAAAAGACATCAGAAATGGAAAAGCGATCTCATGAACTACTGACCTCATGAACTTTAAAGGATAATAAAGGGATAATATGAATAACGACTTGCCCACAAACTTGATAATTTAGATTACATGGACCAATTCTTTGATAGACACAATCTACCAAAACTCAAAGAGAAATAGATCATCTAAATATGCCTATATTTATAAAAGAAATTAAATTATAATTAATAATCTTTCAAAAAAGAAAGCACCATGAGCTGGGGATTTAGCTCAGTGATTAGAGTGCTTGCCTTGTAAGCACAAGGCCCTGAGTTCAATCCCCGGCACCACAAAAAGAAAAAAAAAAAAAAAAAGAAAGCACCAGGTCCACTGGTGAATTCTATCAAACAACTGAAGACAAAATGATACCAAGCCCCTATAATCTCTTCCAGGAAATGGAAGCAGAAGGATCATTTCCTAACATTCTCTGAAACCAGCCTTACTCTAATACCAAAAAGACAAGAAAGGAAAACTGTAGACAAATATATCTTCTAAGATAAATGTATAAATCATCAACAAAATACTAGCAAATTGAATTAAAAAGTATAAGTCTATATCAAAACCAAATGGGATTTATTCCAGATGTGCAAGGTTGGTTCAATACTTAAAAATCAATTAGTGGAATCCATTATACCAAGAGGTTAAAAAAAAAAAATCACATGATCTTATTAAGAGATGTGCATTTGGCCAGATCTAAGATGCATTCATGATGAAACAGAAAAAACCTTGCAACCAGGAAAAGACAAGAACTTCCTCTACCTGATGAAGAATATCTACAGAGCACCCACAGCTAACATTCCACTTAATAGGTGAGAACTAAATGTCTTTCCCCCAAGACCAGGCAGGGTCAAGGCAAGCCTGTCTTCTATCACCATTTCCTTCCCCAACACACCGGACAGCCTACAAAGCAGATCAATTCATGAAGGGGCCATAATTCACGTCTTGCTGCCAAGTGGCTTGAATGACTGCTGATACATGGGACAGCTTTTTATTAAATTTATTAGTAAAAAGAGAGATAAAAGTGATTAGTTTCATTTGTACCACCAGTAGTACAAGCTACCCGATGGGACAATCATGCACATACCATTAGTGGTTCAAGCTGGAGGGAATGTGTTAAGACAGAACAGGAAATAAAAGGTGTGTGTGTGTGTGTGCGTGTGTGTGTGCACGCGCACGTGTGTGTGTATATATATTATGAAAGGAAAAAGACTTTATTTACAAGTGATACGACTCTTTATGCAGAAAATCCCAAAATACAAAAAAAAGAAGAGAGAAAAAAATTCGAACTAACAAGCAATCATAGGAAGATTGCATGATACAAGGTTAATATACAAGTCAATTGCTTTCATATATACCAGCAATGAAGAATTAGAATTTGAAACCAAAAGTACAATACCACTTATATTAACAAAAAAAATACATACAATACACACACAAATGACTAAAGATACGTACAAGATATATAAATAAAACTGTAAAACTCTGAAGAAAGAAATCAGAGCGCTAAATAAACATTGAGATATTCCATGTTCATGAAGGGCAGAGTCCATATTATTAAGGTATCAATTCTTTTGAAATCTATAGATGCAACACAAAAACCCTAGCTATTTTGTGACCATCAACAAAATTCTAAAGTGTACATATGGAAAGACAAAAGATCCAGAATAGACAACAATATAGAAGAACAACAAAGTTGTAGAACTGATTGATATCCCTCAACCTCAAGACTTCTTATAAAGCTGCAATAACAAGACAGTACAGTGCTAGCAAAAAAAAAAAAAAAAAAAAAAAAAAAAAAAAAAAAAAAAAAAAAAAAAAAAAAAAAAAAAAAAAAAAAAAAAAAAAAAAAAAAAAAAAAAAAAAAAAAAAAAAAAAAAAAAAAAAAAAAAAAAAAAAAAAAAAAAAAAAAAAAAAAAAAAAAAAAAAAAAAGAACAAGGGGATACGGGAAAAGGGGTCCAGAGCAAGTAAAAACAATTAAATGCAATATATCAAGCAGAATGCAATCACTATATATTGCAAATATATGCCAGTACAAAACTTTTTTTAAAGAATGAACAAGTATAGACCGATAGAACAGAATAGAAAGCCCAGAAGTAGACCCACTCAAATATAGTCAACTGATCTTTCACAAAGAACCAAAGGCAATTCAATGGAGCAAGGATAGTCTTTTCAATGAATGCTTGTATATCTACATGGGGAAAAAATTAAAACCCTCTCGGGACCTGCCTCAGGTACCACCAACCACACCCCTTTCTTTGGATTGTATACGATCGTATTCTGGGCAGAATATCTTCCCTCTGCCCATTCGCCCTCGTATTTTATTCCAGTCACTCCCAGTGAGACCAAAACTCCAAGTCTATGGCAACTTTATCAATTTCGGACCTTTCCTCAGTCTCATTTCTGTTCCAATTTCTTCTCTTTTTTTGCTATGAAAATTGTTTCCTGGAGAAACTATTTTTCAATCCCTGATTTATCCCCAGCAACACATACATAGTAAATACTCAAATATTTTCTGATGAATAAGCTTTTAAGTTATGCACATGTCATGTATGTATTGAATACACGTATCAAAATATCAATACATCAAATATCAGCACCCAGAATGATTATCCCTGGGTGAGAGATTATGGACAATGGGGGGGGCAACAGTAGTGGGGACTGAACCCATGGCCTTCATACTCAGTTACATGCCCAGCTTTCTTTTTCTTTGAGACAAGACCTCACTAAGTCTCTAAATTGCCCAAGTGGTCTCACACTTGCAATCCTCCTGCCTCAGCTTCCCAGAGTGCTGGGATTACAGGCACGCACCTCCACACCTGGCTGTGATCTTTTTTAATTCTTTTTCCTCATCTGGACTTTCTCGGATGCTTTGGGGTAGGAAGGGGTTCTGGGGATCGAATTCAGGCAAGTGCTCTATCACTGAACTAAATCCCCAACCCTCATCTGGACTTTCTAACTTTTCAATAGTGAACGTGTTACTCTGATTAATAAAAAATACTAATAATAGCTCCAAAAGAGAAAGAAAACACAACACAATAAAGACCAGCAAAAGAAACACCAAGAATGCTGATTTACTTTATAGGAGGCATCTTTTGTTTTGTAAAAAGCCTTACCATAAAAATCTTGTATTTAGACAGTGGTCAAGAAAGGATTCGCTTTTCAGGAAGCTTTTCGCAATGAAGTGACATTCAGAGAGCCCCACTTGTGAGGGGAATGGAATATGTTCCTTCTTTCTTCCCTGGGAAACATACATGGGTTCCTCCCCTTCTCCTTAGGAGGGTCCCAGCTGGCCAGTTCCAAGATCAGTGACTCCTGACCTTATCAGCTGTGGATTGTCTCCTTCAGATGTGGGTGTTTTGAGACTCTGGAAAACTAAACTGGACTCTCTACGGGGCCTTAGCCAGGAAGGAGCCCTGAGCCGACTGAAGGGAAGGAGAGCCCCCAGCCTCAGGGGCAGAGTGCTGGAGAAACAGGATCTCGGACCTCATGAAACCTTCCTAAGCCACAAAATCTAGTGGGATCAGAAGAGCAGCCCTGTCCACAAATGCTGCCCAGGATCAGCTTGCCTGTGAGCTCCACGCTCATTCTGAGGCCCAGAGCAGAATCAGAGTAATGACCCAGCTGCCCAGATGAGGAAATGGACCAGAGAGGTGAGGCCTGCAGTTATCTGTCTATTAAGAGGAAGATGCAGAACTCGTGGTTCCAACTCTGATCTGATGGACACCAAATTAATGGATAATAAATTAATACACATGCTCAAGCCATTCAAAAATGACAAAAGTATGAAGTGTTTATCTGGGCCGGGTTTTGAGTGACGCTGAGCCCAAATCACCAGTGAGAGAGTCACCATCCTTGCTCTGGTAGAGTGTGATGCTAGCCAGTAAACACATCATACAACACCTACTACTCACACAACTGACTTCCCCTTGTGAAACGGGCTTCCGAGTAGTGGTTTTATCCTCCCCCAGGGAGCAAGTAGACAAAACTGCAATGAGCCACGTGATAAATGGCAGAACTCTCCAACACTGAATGCCATGATTATTGTCACAGTCGTGGACAGGGCTCTTCCCAGGTGACAGGCACTGTGCTTGGGTCTTCATATCTACTAATTCACAATCCTCACCATCACTCTATCATGTAGGCTTGTTTACGCCCACTTTACAGGCAGGTAATTTGAGCCTCTGGCAGTAAGTGAAAAGTCAAGATGTACTTTTCTCTTACAGTACCTTCTCCCCAAAACCACAACACAGGTCCCCTACACGGGCTGCAGGCTGCAGGCCTCTCCCTACCCTAAATCACAGCTAAAAGGCCCTAACATCTCAGGATCACCACACCAGCACAGTGTCACCCAGACCGGACCAGATGGCCTGCAGCATCCTTAATCCCAAAGATCACAACCAGAAGGAGGCTGGGGTGATAGCCACTGGGCCAGCTCTGCTGTAGACTGACAGACATTTTTCCAACTCTCAGGATTTCCACTCCTTTTAGTACTATGAAGAGCTCATCACTTTCTTTTTTCTGGGCCTCAGTTTCTCCACTTGCAAAATGGGCCGAATGAACCTTGCCTGACCCGCTCCCCAGGACCACCGTGCAAAATCAGGAAGAACACACAGGTCTGCCCTAGTCAAGGCAGCACTGGTGTGGTCCCCTCCATACAGAGAAGGTTCCACTTCGCAAAGAGCCAGCGCCGTTCTCAGAGGACTCGGCAGCAGCTGGTTCAGGAGCCAGCCAGGCCTCTCTTGACTACAAAAGGACTACAACTCGCCAAGTACACTCTTGGCATCCAGGTCTGGCAGGGGAATGGCCAGAAAGCCTGCCAGCTGGTTTTCCTCTTCAGGGACACACGCACGCGCGCGCGCACATACACACACACACACACACACACACACACAGTCATTCAACTCATAAATAAAAATCTGATTATCACAGGCTTTTCCAAAGCCAATGTGACTGAGTTTTAATCTTTTATAAAGAAAAACTCATAAAATATTCAAGCAAGGTCTACATGTCTTAGAAGACTCAAAATGGCTCTAGGCGACCCCCAAATACAGACAGTGATGGGGGCACCCCAGGACCTCTGCCATCAACCACCAGAGAGTGTGCCCGCCACAGCTGTGGCTCAAGTCATCAGCAGCAAGCAGGCTGGGTTCTGCCAGCCTCTCTGACTCTCCTGCCAGCCTCTTTAACTCTCCTGCCAGCCTTGTCCCCTGGCTGCTCTCCATGCTCTTGGCTCTTCCTGCTCTACTAGATCGGGGATGCCCTGGGCTGCTTTCAGACCATGCAACTGAGAATACACAGAAAGGATAAAATGTGAGGAAACGAGGGAAAGGCCCTTATAAATGGCTCATTCAGACTGAGCAGGAAGGCTGGCAAGAGTGTGGCTCACAGCTCCTGGAAGCTGGCCGTGGAATCTTCCTTTCTAGGTTCACTCATCTGTTCATCCAGGAACTACTCTCCATGAACCTACTATGTACCTGACACCACGGTTACCAAGAGTACAACGAGTGCTACAGGCCGAAAAAAAAAAATCCCTTTGCCCTGGTTCATGGAACTGGGGCTGATTCCAGAGCTAGTGTGCAAGATGAGCCTGGAATATCCTGAAGACTCAGAAAGTCAGGAGATGTCCAATGAGCGATAGGCACTTGTCCAAAGGACAGAGGAGCTTTGTGAAGGGGCTGCCTTTGGCCGAATCTGCAATATTTCAAGCTACTGAAAAAATAATGATAGCGATGAACTATAAACCCATCGAACCCCATTAACCTATAAAATAAACATTCAGGAGTCTAAACTGATGCAAAGGAAAAATAGATGGGGAGAAAGGAGAGTTCTTTCCGCAGTAGAATTCTGATTAGTAAACGTAGAGGGAATGATGGAAATAGGAAATCGCCATTTGGCAAACATCACAGGCATCATTGTTGCAGGCAAGAATCAACAATAGATGCTAAAATTAGTGGACAGAAGTAACAAGATATTGGCATCATCTCAAAATAGCTCCCCACAACACGCTTATTACTGCAAATGGTAAAGGAATAGCTTTACTAAAAGAAGAGAAATCTGGCAGACGCCACCTCCACCAAAGTGTTCCAAGTTTACACCACCAGAAACAAGGCATCAACATTCACATCCCTGACGTGACGCTCTGAGAAGGGCCGTTCCTAACTGCGGCACAACTGGGGTTCCTGCCAGACACGCACAGCCCCAGCCATCAAAGATACACAGAAGTGTGCTCTGTAAAATACCTGGTGGGGACTCCTCATAGGTCAAGGACACAGAACTCAAAGAAAGGCCAAGGACCTGTTCCAGACTGGTGGAGACCAAGGAGACACGAGGGCTAAGTGCAATGTGGGGTCCTGGATTGGATCCCAGGCTGGACAAGGGCCACTGGTGAAATCTGAATAAAGTCTGATGATCATTTAATAGTACCATGTTGGGGTTGAGGATTTAGCTCAGTGGTAGAAGGCTTGCCTAGCAAGTGCAAGGCCCTGAGTTCGATCCTCAGCACACCATCCCCCCCAAAAAAATACTACTATATTACGGACTGGGCATCCCTATATATGAAAATCAGAAATCCAAAATCACCTGAAATCCAAAGCTTTTAAGTATATGTTATATATGTGTGTACAGCTGTATGTACTCTGTGTGTGTGTGTGTGTGTGTGTGTGTGTGTGAGAGAGAGAGAGAGAGAGTATTATTCAACCATAATTGGTTAAATTCTAGATTTTAGAATATTCTGGATGTCTGATTTTTGGATTAGAAATGCTCAACCAGTAAAGTTTGTGCAAATATTGCAAAAAAAAAAAACCTATAAAATCTAAAATGTTTCTGATCTCAAGCATTTCAGATAAGAGATACTCGACCTGCCATTTATTTCCCCATATTAATATTAATTTCATGGTATAATTTAAGCATTATACCCTGTTAAGATTGAGGAAATCAGGTGAACGTGTGTGAAAACTCTTGCTATTATTTTTGCAAGATTCTAAGTCTCAAACTCTTTCAAAATGAAAAGTAAAAATTTTAAGCCTTTCCTTCACAAAACTTACATTCCTGGGAAGGAGAAGTGAGAAGACAAAGAAGTACACAAACTTCTTTTTTTAAAAAAAAGTAAAAATACATACTGCTGGATGATAATAGTACTATGGAGAAAAATGAAGCTAAAAAAGGATGGAGAGGGGGGCATAATTTTAAATCGCACTTAAGAACAGGCTGGCTGAGAAGAACATAACCAGGTGAGGGATGAGTCAAGAAAACAACTGGATTTGCACAGCAAAAGAAACTACCAACAGAGCAAAGAGACAACCCACAGAGTGGGAAAAAATTTTTGCCAGCTATTCCTCTGACAAAGGACTAACATTTCAAATATATAAAGAACTCAAAAAAATCAGACCCCTCCCAAATTTAAAGACCCAATCCAAAAGTGGGCAACTGAAATGGATAGACACTTCTAAGATAAAGAAGTAGAAACAGCAGATAGACATATGAAAAAATGTTCAACATCACTGGTCATTCGAGAGATGCAAATTAAAACAACCCTGAGATTCCACCTCACTCCAGAAAGAATGGCTATTATGAACAAATCAGCCAATAACATATGCTGGAGGGGCTGTGGAGAAAAAGGAACCCTTCTCCACTGTTGGTGGGAATGTAGACTGGTGCAACCACTACGGAAATCAGTGTGGAGATTCCTCAGGGAACTAGGACTAGAGATTCCATTTGACCAGCTATTCCCCTTCTTGGTATCTTCCCAAAAGAATTGAAAGTATCATACCACAGTGATATATGCACACCTATGTTTATAGCAGCCCAGTTTGTAATAGCTAAATCTTGGAAACAACCCAAATGCCCATCAACAGCAGAATGGATTAAGAAAATGTGGGTTTTTTAAATACAATGGAGTACTACTCTGCCATAAAGAATGATAAGCTTGAGATATTCCTAGGTAAATGGATGCATTTTGAGACCATACTCTTAAGTGAAATAAATCAGACACACATGTTTAAATACCACATAGTTTCTCTGGTGTTAGAAACTGAGAGCGTAAATAAAGGCTAAAATGTATTATATTGGGAAAGGGAAGAAAATGCCCAAATGGGAAAGGGAACAAGGGAGGGGGAACGGAAGAGAGGACAAGAGAAATAAGAAATGGAAGGAAAACAATGGAAACAAATCTTTTGTAAATAGGGAGGGAGGAGGGGGTGAGGGGAGGGGAATGGGAAAAAAAGAAGCAACAAGATATGTCATGTACAGGTACAAATCCCCTATGATGAATGTTATCACTATATACATCTAAAATGTACCATTAAAATAAAATAAAATTAAAAAAAAAAGAAAAAGAAAACAGCTGGGGCAGAGCACTGTGGGCACCAAAATAGCAAGTACAAAGGTCCTGAGGCTGCAGTGCCTGGTGCAACAGGGAAATCACGGCCAGACTGAGCCAAGGCAACCTCCTCATTCCATTCTTGCCAGCATGGCAGCTGGCCACCCCATTCCACCCCGTTCTTAGCCCAGTTCCTCCTGAAAAAGCTGCAAGATCAGCCACCCAAAGGCAAAGCAGAGTTGCATCTTGGGATGAAGTCCTACAGCCAGTATATCAATCGAGCTAGCCCTCAGATGACAACAGTACTACTTTTCTAGAAGTCCAACACCCAGAACTGAAATAGAGCCATGCTCTCCTGGCCGAGTATGAGACGAAGACATGGCTTGTATTAAGAGACCATGCTGTCGGGAAGTCACACATCTTCTACCACAACTGTGACATCAGCCAGGCAAGACACTCTCCCACTCTGGGAGACCAAAAGCACGGCAGCGCTCATCTCCTAGTCCTGGCCACCCCAGGGCATCTGCCACCTGCAGCACTCATACTCTCCTCAGTTAAATGCACATCTGGTGAGACAGCAGGACCTGCTCATCAGTCACGCCTCTACTCCCAAACCCACAGGGCCCTTCACCTTCCATGAGCTGCCTCCCAGGCTAGATTCATGCACTGTACATCTGCAACTCACCAACAGCAGGCGGTTCCTAAGTGCATGAGAAACTAATTAGAAATCAAGCTGAATTCAGTTTTAGGCTCTTCTGTATAAATTTTCTGCTGGGACTCACCCACTCCTATCCACAAGTACACTCATCATGAGTTCCATGAAGGAAGAAACAGCAAACTAACGCTAGTGGAAAGACACAGAATCTACCTGCCCAGTCCACAACAAGGGCTTGGTTTGTTTTCTGGGCCTAGGCTCACGGCTGTGGTTTTTTATTGCAGTCATATAACACGGTCATATTTTCTGCTAGTAAAATCGTCCTTGGGTCATACAATGGAATCAAATTGATCAATATTTCACAGTGCTGTTAAAAAAAAAATCTTTCTGGTATCCCTGTGTTTCTCTCCAATACCACATACACACCCCCCACAAAGAATAGCCCAGCTTTATCTTCACTGGTACAAGGAGATAACAATACCTCCTCGACTGGGTTGCCATAAAAATAAATACTAAGTACTTTCACTCATTCACTCAATGAATATTTAATAAGAGTCCACTACATCTGGGAACCGAGGACACAGTGATATATAAAACAAACACACTGTGCCCTCACGGGGCTTAGGGCCTGGTCACTTCCGTTTCCCCGATTAACAATGTTCTGCACCTGGTTTTCAGGGTTCTCCAGCAGGACACCCAGCATCTGTCCATCCATCCAAACACCTATTTACTTCTCTATCCATCCCTCTCCTTCGCCCCCCCACCACTGTATCCCACCACTCCCCAAATACTCTACTCAAATTGACCACCTGCTATTTTCAGCCTCCCTGAGAAGATATTTTTAAGCATTCTGAAATGCCATTTGCATACAAAGCCTCAGCTAATTATGCTCTCTCCCTTAGAGCCCAAGATGGCCTCCTCTTTCCTCTCTGCCTAGCTCAGTATTAACCCCCTACGAGGTCGCACACCTCCTCCAGCAGTGACCCTGACCCTTCTCGCACTCTCACCTCTCTTCCATGCAAAGTCCCCCAGAGAGCCACCATCCTAACTTCCAGGGTTCACCTGCCCCTTCACATCATCTCTGCCAACAGCAGATTCCCAGGATGCAGACCGCTTCTGCTATTTCAGAACTGTGTTAGATAGCTGCTGGGATCCAGCACAGAAGCTCTGGGGACACCTGGCCGGTGCCAAAAAGCATCCTCAAGCACTCTCAGTGATGCTCACAGCGGCGGGCGGCCTGGTCCACGGAGGCTGGGAGATGGTTTTACTCAGTGCCCGGCACACAGCCTGATACACAGTGAGTGTCCACAGAGAGTGGTTGGTCGTTTTTGAAACTGCTTGTCTTTGAAAGTTTTGCTAAGTAAGGATTTCCTCTAAGGTTAAATGGAAAGGAAATGAGCAATTTTATGCTAACTTTGCTCTCAAAATGCTGCAGAAAACTCTTCTTAGAAAGGCATGGGTGCAGATTTCAATGGCTGAGGCACTGTGCAGGGGCTGGCGCTGGGAAGATGAGGGGGCCACTCTGCTCAGGCCTGCTGTTGCGAGTGGGATGTAGACGAGAGTCTGCTGCCACCATGGTAGCCAGGACATCAAAACGAGGAGAAAACCGACTTCTTTTTCTCCCACTGGGTAACTGGGTTTTGAGTCCAGAGGGCATTGAGCCACAATCCCAGCCCTTTTTAAATTTTTTTATTTTGAGACAGAGTCACATTAAGTTGCCAGGGTAGGTCTTAAACTTGTGATCCTCCTGTCCCATCCTCTAGAGTACGGTACCTGGATTACAGATGTCCACCACTGTACCTAGCAGGAAAGTGAAATTTTGTTTTAAAGATGGCGACTAAATTGTCTAGTGTGACCAGGTGGTGTTTCATCTCTGATTTAACCTCCATTTAGCTCTCCTCCCCTCCCTTGTTTACACCAATGTTGAAGAGAAAAGGTGTTTTTATAATTAGCACAGTGTTTATATTCCAAGAGAGTTTTCCAACAGCTTAAAAATAGACTGACTTCTCACACACCTTAGCACTCTTTCCCTGAAGATCTTGTTTACAGGAGCATTTTCCTTAGCAAATCTTCTAAAAGGGTCAAGTGCAGGTCAGCTCCGGATGACCGGGGCTCATAGAGTGCACATCTAGGCGACTCCCAAGCCCCACCCATGCGCTCCTCCACTTCCTGTGCTCAGTGGGGAGCACAGTTTTCTCTCCCAGAAAATCCTGCATGAAATGGTCACAGGGGATCCCCAAGAAGTAGACTATCCAGGATCTGAGGGCCCAGCTGCCCATCAGGAGAGAGCTCCTAGAAGTCAGCAGGCCACTGGGACCCAGAACAAACACTGTGTTTGGTTTAAGAAAACCCAATTTAGGAACCTAGATACCACTAGTTTAGCCAATCCTAATCACCACTGCTGAAGGTGTGTTCAAATACCCATCCACTGCAAACTGTACAGATGGGGAAACTGAGGCCCAAGGGGAGAGGATCCGGTTTAGTGCATACCTCAGGTCAGTAGCAGCAGCAGACCAGGCCTCTGATGCTGTCTCTCCCTTTGTTAGCGCATCCCACTAGGGGGAGGAAAGCAAGGCGGCCCCAAACCCTCATCACGTTCCACTGATTTTTTAATAGACTTTAACAATTTACTGACACCAGCGGAGCTTATAAAGTAGTTTAATTGAATTAATTAGGCAGTCACGACTTACTCCTGAGTTCCCCTTTTGGCTCCAGGGAGGCTGTGCCAGCCGTCTGTTTAACCCCTCGCATCCTAGAAACACTGTCACTCACTCTCATGTAAGACAATCCACCAGTCTCCTAGCTCTTACCCTGACTCCACCTGGATCGCCACGTGAGTACCTGTCTGAACCCAGCATCTGCCAGGCTGGAGATGCTGACACCCCACCCTAATAAAATTTGGACGGAGGGGATCCCCTCTGTGAATAAATGCTGCTTCCTCCCAAGGGTTTCCCAGGAGACGGAGGCAACAGGGTAGGGGTGAGAGCCCCAACATAGGAGCCACTCATTGGTCTGGCTTAGATGACGCCCACAGGACCCCACTCCCACTCTCCCATCTTCTTGGCCTCAACTTGGCTGATGCATGTCACTCGAAGTGCGGTCCACAGCAACCACAGCGCCAGCTGGAGACGTGATACAAATGCAGACTCTGGTGCCCAACCGCACCTACTCGGACAGAACTTCCAGGCTAGGGCCCAGCAAGCTGTATCTTAACAAGCCTTCCGGGGGATTCTAGAACAAATTAAAGTTCAAGAAGTGGTCTGGGTGCTTGCTGAGATTCCTTCTGGATTAAAAAGGTGGGAAAAACAATCCAAAACGTGAAAAGTAACACACTCACCAGATACTCTTCACAGCATTATTTCTAATAGGGAAAAAATTAAAAAGAACAAAACATCCTCCCAACAGGGCAAAGTTAAGTAAACCAAGGTACAGCTACCTCAAGGGGCATCTATTAATGCCACTACTTCTCAAACTCGCTAATGAAACTGAAAGGGAAACAATACTCCCAAACTCATTCCTGGAAGCAAGCATCACCCTGACACCAAAACCAGAGAAGGAGCCAACCAAAAAAGAGAACTACAGGCCAGTCTCCTTAATGAACACAGAGGCGAAAATCCTCAACAGGATACTGGCAAACAGAATGCAGCAAGTCATCAAGAAGACTATATACACCATGACCAAGTAGGATTCATCCCAGGGATGCAGGGACAGTTCAACACACCCAAATCAATAAATGTAACATGCCACATTAACAGAATCAAGGGCAAAAACCACATGATCATCTTAATAGATGCAGAAAAAGCATTTGACAAAGTCCAACACCCATTCACGATAAAAACTCTACTACAGAAAATTGGAAGAGAAGATCTTTATCTCAATCTGATAAAAGGCATCTATGACAAGCCAACAGCCAACATCATACTAAATGATCAAAAACTAAAAACTTTTATTCTAAAATTAGGAATAAGATAAGGATGCCCACTATCACCACTCCTGTTCCATATGGTTCTGGAAACATTACCCAGACCAATTAGACAAGTGAAAGAAGTAAAAGAAATATGGGTAGGAAAGGAAGAAGTTAAACTATCATTATTTGCTGATGACATGATACTCTTTATAGAAGACCCCAAAAACTCCACCAAAAGACTCCTACAATTAATAACCAAATTTGGCCCCTTAGCAGGATACAAAGTCAACACTCAAAAACCAACAGCATTCCTGTACACGAATAAGAAACTTACTGAGAGAGAAATTAGGGAAACCACACCTTTCACAACAGCGTCAAGAAAAATGAAACACTTATGAATCAATCTAACGAAGGAAGTGAAAGTCCTATACACTGAAGACTACAGTACTTTGGAAAAGGAGATTGAAGCAGGTATCAGGAAATGGAAAGCTATCCCTTGTTCTTGAATAGCCAGAATCAATACAGTGAAAATGGCTGTACTTCCAAAACTGTTTAACAGATTTAATGCAATCCCAATCAAAATACCAATAGCATGCTTCACAGAACTAGAGCAAACAATCCTAAAATTCATATAGAACGGGAAAGACCTTGAATAGTAAAAGCAGTTCTGGGCAACAATGACACAGCAGGGGGCATCATAATCCCTGATTTGAACTCACATTACAAAGCTACCGTGACAAAAACAGCATGGTACTTCAAAAAAAACAGAGCCGAGGATCAATGGAACAGAACAGAAGATGCAGAAACAACTCCAGTCACACTCAGCTATCTTTTTTGACAAAGGGGCCAAACACCTTCACTGGAAGAAAGATAGCTGCTTTAATAAATGGTGTTGAGAACATCGGCTTTCCACATGCCAAAGATTAAACCTAGACCTATATCTCTCACCATGCACTAAATTAAAATCTAAATGGGTCAAAGATTTAAATATTTAAACAGAAACACTAAACCTCCTGGAAGACAGCATAGGTAAAACTCTGAAGACACAGGTGTAGGCAAAGACTTCATGAACAAAACCCCAGTCACACAGGGAATATTACAAAGAATCAACAATTGGGATTTCATCATATCAGAAAGCTTTTGCAGAGCAAAAGAAACCACAGAGTGAAGAGACAACCACAGACTGGGAAAAAAATTTTTACCAGCTATTCCTCAGACAAAGGACTAATATCTAGACTATGTAAAGAACTCAAAAAAATCAGACTTCCCCAAATTTAAAGACCCAATCCAAAAATGGGCATCTGAAATCAATAGACATGTCTCATATGAAGAAGTAAGAACAGCAAATAAATGTATGAAAAACTGTTCAACATGACTGGTCATTCGAGAAATGCAAATTAAAACTCTGAGATTCCATCTCACTCCAGAAAGAATAGAAATCAAATGCTGGTGAGGTTGTGGGGAAAAAGGAACCCTCCTCCACTGTTGCCGAAAGTGTGTATTGGTACAACCACTGTGGAAATCAGTATGGAGATTCCTCAAAAAATTAACACTAGAGGTTCCATTTGACCCAGCTATTCCTCTTCTTACTATCTTTCCAAAAGAGCAGAAAGCATCACACCACAGTGATATATGCACGCCTATGTTTATAGCAGCACCATTTGTAATAGCTAAATCTTGGAAACAGCCTAGATGCCCAACCACAGATGAATGGATAAAGAAAATGTGGTTTTTAGATATGATGGACTACTACTGCCATAAAGAAGGGTAACCGAGACATTGTTAGGTAAACGAATGCACCTGGAGATCATACTTTCAAGTAACATAAATCAGACACACATGTTTAAATATCGAGTTGTTTCTCTTGTGTGAGAAACTGAAAGCATAAATAAGCACCAAAACAATGACAGATATTGGGAAGTAGAAAGGAAATGTTCAAATGGGAAGGAAAACAAGGGAGAAGAGAGGGAAGGAAGGGAAAGGGGGAAAAAAGGAAAATAGAAGGAAAAAAATTGAAACAAAGCTTTCGTACATAAGGAAGCGAGGAAGGCTTGAAGGGAGGGGAAAGGAATGGGGATATGGGTATAAATTCCCTACGATGAATGTGATTGTTAAAGTGTACCAATAAAGTTAATTTTAAAATTAAAAATAAAATACTATTACATACGAAAATAATTTTTAAAAAAAAATCACAGGTTTACTGGGAAACTCAAATCTTATAATATGGAGGCTTTTTTAATCAGGAGAGAACTGGTATCCATCACACCTACTGATAAAAACCAGTATTCAGAAAGAAAAGATCAAATGCCAAAACGTTGGCATCTGGAAAAGGATCTCTAGGTTGTATTCTTTCTTCTTCATACTTTTCTGTGTTTTCCAATTTTTCTACAAGGAGCACTGGCTACAACCTCGGCTTTATTGTTTTCTGGTTGTTGTTCTTGTTGCCTGCAGTGCTGGGAATCGAACCCGGAGCCTCAAGTCTGCGGGGCAAGTGCTGTGTCACACAGCTACATCTGCAGCCCCTTATGGTTTTAAGTAAAATAGAAAAGATCCTGCAAGAAGACATGGTTTAGAAAGCAGAAGGTTTTGCACTCTCTTGGAATGCATTTGGGCTCCTTAGCTCTCAGGCTCAGCAGTCCGTTTCTGGTCCCTTCTTAGGTGTGAAGGGAAGGAGGGAGGAAAGGACGGAAGGATAAGGGACGTGCTCTCCAATGAACCATTCTAAGAAACTGACTTTTCCCTTGGTATATAATTGGATGAATTATTTGAGGGTAAAAAAAACAACCCTGAGGAGCCAGACCCAAGATAAAAGAAAATCCACCCCTGTGCCTGTGAGCACATCCTTCACAGAAGCCTTGCACACCTGAACACACCTGGCTGGCAGAGACTCGCTCATTAGCAGACCAGTAATAAGTCACCGTTTCCAGGAACTTCTAAGGCCCTGAAGCTGGGCTGGGGCAGCAGGTCAGCCCAGCTGCTCATGCTAAGTGGCCTCGGCAGGAGTCAGTAATTACAAAGTGGAGAGCAGGAGCCAGGTAAACAAACACCAGCCCTGTGATCAGAGGATGGGCGGCCAGGAGGCACCCCCACTGTGGGGCCAGGATGGGGGTCACCCCGCATCCCACTGTCTGTGATCTGGAAAGCTACTGTGCCAATGGCCAAGCAGCAGAGATGGCATGTACAAGGCGTGGAGGCAGGAATCGTGGGGTTATGCAAAAGTCATTTAGCACGGCCGGGACAACACGGAGGGCAGGGCATGTGGACAGGCTGGGCTGTGGGTACCAGGGGCTGAGAATCCCTCAGCTGAGCTCCAGGACCTCCAAGGCTGGACGGCATGGGAATCAATGAGCACGTCCTCTTTGCCAAGCCACTGCCCTCAAGCCAGTGACATCTTCCGCCTGGGGCCAGCAAGCCCCAGGGAGGAAAGCTTGTCACCATGCTCGCTCCCCTCCCCCAAAACAACTCACAAGCACGTGACACCAGCAGAACACGGGCAGCTGCACGCCAGGCCCTGGTCGGCCAAGTTTTCCTGAACAGACCTCAACAAAACTGGTAGGGACAAGGAGTGGAGCAAAAAACCAGAGCCCCTGATTTCTCCTGATTGCCACGTTCTTCCCAGGAACAGTGCCCCACCAGGACCCAGGAGGACAGGGATGCACAGGGCTTCTGGCCCCAGACCTCCAGCAAGCTCTCCGTGTCCCAGAATAACCTGGCCTGAGAGCACCTGCCTTGGTCTCCCCTTATCATCAGACAACTGCAACATGTGAGGAGACCGTCACCTCTCTCTCTCCCACAGGAGGAACCTCGTGTTCAGAGAAGGGGAGAGATTGTCTTTGCACAGCTCAAACCCCAGACGCCTCACTCCCTCGTGTGAGTGAACCTGAGCACTGCAGGTTCGCAGACTCTGGGGCATAAATGATGACGACCCAGGAACCAGATGAGGACCATGAAGTCATACAGAACCAGATCAGAAAGGAGGATGGCAACAGAGTAATTAGATGTCTTTTTCTAGAAGGGGTTCAAGCAGAAGCTGGAAAGATGATTGTTCAGCAAAAAGAATACTTTAGAAACTGAAGGTAAGACCTAAGATTTTGTTTCTGGGGAATGGGGAGTGGGAGGAGTACTGTCTTAGTCCCTCTTTGGCTGCTATAATATACCTGAGACTGGGTACTTCATAAGAACAGAAGCTTAAGGCCGACAGTGCAGCTCAGGGGTAGAGTGCTTGCCTAGCGTGTGCGAGCCCCAGGTTCGATCCCCACCACCACTACCAAAAAGAAGTGTAGGTTTATTTTCATTCCTGGTTCTTGGGAACTTTGAGAGCATGTTGGCAGCATCTGCCCAGGGCCTTGGGCTGTGTCATAACACTGCAGAAGAACAGAAAGGCAAGTGACTCTATGCAGAAGAGCGGAAGCAACAAGGGCTTCCGAACCACCCACTCTCATGAGAACAAACTCAGTCCCAAGAGAAAGACTTTAATCCCTCTTAAAAGTTAATCGCTCCTTAAAGGTCCTACCTCCCAACACTACAACAGCAACTGAATTTCAACATGAGTTTTAGAGATGGGAAAAAACTATATTCAAACCTGGGTAGGTGTGAATGACTTTGACAGGTCATCTTTGTTGTGATTTATGATTCTGTGATCTTCAAACACTCCCCGGTGAAACAGAAGCAACACTTGATAAAGAACACCGATGGAGTTTTACAGTGAGCTTCAAACAGGGGTCCTCGCTTCCAGCTTGCCTCGGGGCCAGCCAGAAGGTGGCCACACAGAGCAGGGCATCTCCCCCAGGGCCAATGTCCTGATCAGGCACAGCAGTCACAGGGCCTACAACACTTTCAGGGGCCCACAAAAATGCATTCATTTCTTTCAAAATCAGAATAAAGAAACTGAACTTTCAAGTCAAAGAAAATGTTTCCATATAATATCATTATCGTTCTACCAATCAAGACATAAAATATGATTTTCAATTTTATTTTAGGAAAGAGCCCAGGAAAGCAAAAGGCTAGGGTCCACAAAAGTCATCATGTGGCTACCCTTCCTCAATTAAAAAAAAAAAGCTTTCATCTATTTAATATCACGAGCTCCTGTGTAAGACTACATTTACGAAAGGGATCTTTGGCTTAAAAGGTTCTTGAAATCTTGTAGTATGTAAAAACAGGTTTCTTTACAAAGTGTTAGGGTCTTAGTTTACGAATAAGTGAGGTGTGGTCATTACACTAGTCACTGAGCCCTTCCAAGCCACAGAGTTGAGATATGACAATTTCTCAGGCTGTTGGGGTCTCCAGGCTCACATGGCCGACCCCGTGTCTCAAGAGCTTTAGGGGGTCTATGGCTAGGAAAGTAATGTGGGCACACTGTGTGTCTTCCCTTCTTTACATGTTGTAAATTATGTCTTGAGAACAGAAAGTGCTGGGTGTGAAATAGCAGTTTGACACCTCCACTATTCTGGACAGAGCTGCTACGGTGAGGAGGAGCAGACTCGCTGGAAATGGATGAACTAGTCCCAGACTCCCACCAGAGGGAAGGACAGTCTTTTACAGAACACCCAAATGACCTGAGGACATCACCTCACTGCAGCACCCAGCCTTTGGCATGGGAAAGCACAGCTCGATGAGTCTGGTGAACTCAAGATTGGGAGCCGCACCTCCCGCAGATTCAGAAACACCGGCCTGAGGATGGGGAAGCTGATTCGGAGCAAGCCGCCCCCGGGGCTCTCATGCAGGAGGCCCCAGACCCCTCTCTGAAAAGCGCTCATCTACTAGTGATGAAAGAAGGGGCTCCAGAGGGGTCCCCAACCTGCTGCCCTGCTGCCTGATGTGAATCACTGCTTCAAGGCACCAGCCCAGAGTAACGGACACAAGATGAGACCCACGTATTTCTGATGTTGTGTGAAGATGTGCACCAGTCATTCACAGCTAACCCCGCTCTTTTCAGTGGGCGCACCAATACATGTCCCTGCTGGTTTACACAAGTTTGACACGAGTTTCTGTCATTTGCAACCTAAAGGGTCCTGACTAAAATGGACAGGGTATTATATGAACTCACAGATTAGTTGTAAAGGCAGGAAGAAAAGTCCTCATTTTGCTGGAAATTAGCACTGTGACTTCAGACAAGGCACACCACTTCTTGGTTTCCATTTCAGCCCAAGCTCCTCCAGTTGTGGTAGGGAATGAACCTCAAGCACCAGAATATTATTTGGCATTTGTAGGTGCTCAGCAGATATCAGGATGATAAGAGTAGTCCAGCTGCTGCCTCCAGTGACTATAATGACTTCAGTGACTACACAATCTAACACTCGCTTGGGAAGAACAAAAAGACCATGAGGCGCCCCAAGTCAAAGGAAAAAGAGCCAGGAAAAGCCCTAACGCACAACCCCTGGCATGTTCCCAATACTTCACAGAGCTCCAGGCGGTGTCACATCCATCATCTGTCTCCACAACCCCTACAATTAGAAATGAGATTCTCAAATGACACAGCCTTTCCATGCGCCAATTTAGTAACATCATCAGAACACAGTCTGTGACCACACACTGCCTCCTCCGGGGTGCTATCTTCCAAAAACACTCTCAAAAATGCAAAACAGTATCAACAGAAGACGCACCAGTGACTTTTACTCACGATAGGGTACAGAGTTCAAACTTATCGCCCACCTTAAAGAACTAGGAAAGTGGACAAAATGCAAGAAACAACAATTCCGAGGGGCTGGGTAGTAAGCGGCACAGGACAGTAACACCAGAGAGTAAAGGAAAACAAGGTGGACGTACAGGTGTCCTTGATTACTGCCTAGAGACTGCCAAGCTGCAGTGCCAGGAGGGGGAAACAAGCAGGGCCCAGGGCTCTTCCGCAGCAAGGAGACAGGGTGAAGAATTTGAGGAGGACAAGGAGGAAGGTAGAATGTGCAGGGTAAAGGATCGGCAAAGAGACAGCTGCATGGAGAACAAGCTCCCACTCTGCAGAGGCTTCAGCCGAGTGCTGCTCAGCACACAGGTGTAAGGGTACCACCAGAGGCCAGAGAAAGAACCATCAGAAAGGACCAGGTAGAGCGACTCTCAGAGCTCCCCGGGGACTAGAAAAGATTCACATCCACAACAGGCAAGATGGTGAGATTTAATGATACACAAGATGTCAGGCTGTGTGCTCAGAAAGGTGTGGCCTCAACAGCAGGGGAAAAATTAGCCCTTAGCCAAGGGTGGGAACACTTTCTCTGTGAAGGGTCACAAAGTGAATGTTTTAGGCATTGTGGGTCACGGCGGAATAAACACAGCCACAGACAGCACACACACAAATGAGCAAGCTGTGCCCCGATAAAATTTTATTTCCAAAAGCAGATGGCAAGCCAGCTTTGCCCTATGGGCTCTAGTTTGCCAAACCCACTCAATTCTAAAGGCTGCTCTGGCCGTGCCTAACAAGGCTTAAGAGCAAGCCTCTAAAAGATCAAACTGTTTCCATGTAATTGGACTGCTGTGACAGTCAGAACAAAGCCCCTCAAAGATGTGCACATCCTAATCCCCAGGATTGTCAATATGTTAGGACATGTGCCTATGGAATTAAGCTTGTTAATCAGGTGGCTTTGGGATGGAGAGATTGTCCTGGACTGTCTGGGTGGGCCCAAGGCAAGGGTCCTTCTACAGTACATGGATGAGGAAGGCAGAAAAAGAACCAAAGAGACAGGCAGCTTGAGGACTGTTTACAAAGTTACTGGCTCTGAAGATGAAGGAATGGAGCCACAGACCAAGGAATGTGTGTCGCTTCTAGAAGGTGCAAAAGGAAAATGATTCTCTCCTACAGCTTCTGGAAGCTCTGCGAGTGAGGAAAGAAGGGTCTGACACCCTAAAAGCTACTTTTATTCTATGGCTACCCCAAATGTCTTGCAGGCAGCCCGACTGCATTAGGCGCCTTGCCGCCTAGGAGATAATTCACCCTGGCTGTAGCAGGCTTTGGATCCAGACCTGTTCTACATGACTTCAACCGGAAACCGCTCTGGATAAGTCCACCCCCTGCGACCCTCCTCATTCAGATCCTCAAGGGACCCCTCCTCTACCCATGAAAAACATAAAGTCTGACACCGCACATTTGTGAGCCACATAGAAGGTTCAGCCTGTGCACTGTTGCCCCTTATGCTGTAGCATAAATCCTAGTAAGGCCCCCTTCAGATGATATCTTCTTGCCTATTTGTGATTTCTACTTCAAGTAGAGCATGCAGAGCTGACACACTGGCAGCTGGTAACACCAAAGGAGAGCGGTGCCAACAACTGCCAACAGTCAGGGATGGTAACACTAAAAGTGGTTAGCAACAGAGAATGACAGAAAGCAAAGAAAAATAGCCAAGAGCTACCTCTCTGGTGGGTGGACGAGTTCCTGAGACCTACTAATAGCTGCTGGCTCCAAGAGGCAAAGAAGGCTAACAGGCTACTGGCATTCAAAGCCCAGAGTTGTTAACGCAAGAAAGAGACATCTCACCAATTTGTAATCTCTCTACAGACTGAGCAAGAATCCTCAGCTGACTACTAACATCTTGGAAGCTGGTGTGGAGATCGTCCTCTCAGAGGTCTCTGAAGAAGAACACGGACAAGGTTGACAGCAGGCTCAAGGACCAGCCCATACTTGATTTCCATCTTATGTGTGGCTAAGAACTCAAGCAAGCCAGTGACACAGGCACCCTGATCTCAGAGCAGGGAGGCCCATTTCAGATTTCTGATCTGCAGAAGCACAGACATGTGTTGTGGAATGTTTCGGCTAATGAGAGGCCACCATGTGTAAGATGGTGGCCCCTTAAGGTTACAGTGGAGCCGAAAAATCTCTACCGCCTAGCGACTCTGCGGCCACCCTACTGCCTAGCATAATATATTACTCACGTCCTTGTGGTGCTGGTATAAACATGCCTCCTGCACTGCTAGTCTTCATACAACACACACTTAATAAATGATGGTGATAGTTTATATATTTACTATACCATACTTCTATCATGAATTTAGAGCGTGCTCCTTTAACTTATTAAAAAAAAGTTAACTGTAAAACGGCAGGCAGGACCCTCCTGAAGAAGGCACTGTTGTCATAGAAGGTGACAGCTCCGTACTTATTAATGTCCCGGAAAACCTTCCAGTGGGACAAGACGTGGAGCTAGCCAACAGACGCATCCATGATCCTGACCTTGTGTAGTTCTAGGCTAATGTGTGTGTCTGTGTACTCATTTTTAACAAAACAATTTAAACACTAAGATAAAAATTAAACAGTAGAAAAAAGCGTACAGAATAAGAATCTTAAAGAAAGAAAATATTTTCGTGTAGCTATACAATGTGTTTGTGTCTTAAACTAAGTATTACTACCAAAGAGTCAAAAAGTTTTTAAAAAATTTAAGAGTCTGTAGAGAAAATAAAAGTTATGGCAAACTAAGGTTAATTTATTACTGAATAAAAGTGTTGTTTTCTGAATGTAGTACAGCCTGAACATACGGTAACACCCTCAACCCTCACACTCCTTCACCACTCAGCCACTGACACACCCCAGAGCAACTTCCAGTCCTGCAAACTCTATTCATGGCAAGTGCCACAGGTGTGCTATTTTTATCTTTTATATAGTGTATTCTTACTGTTCTTTCTCTGTGCTTAGATATGTTTAACACAAATACCTGCCACCGTATTACAAGTGCACACAATATTCAACACAGTAACACTACAGGTCTGTGGCCTAGAAGGACAGTCTGCACCAGTGGTGGCAAACCTCTGGCATGTGTATTGCAGCCAGCTCTTAGCACTGAAGGCTCTAAAAGATTCACCATCACTGGGCTAAGCTGTTTTGCCATGGCCTTTGTGAGTACACCCTATAATATTCTCACAACAACAAATCACCTTAGGACAAACTTTCCAGAAGTGTTTCCATCACTAAGTGGTGCATGATTCTGTCAAATAATAAATTTGTGTTGTTTTAAGCAACTAAGTTTGTCATCATTTGTTAGCACAGCCATAAGGAACTAATACAACCAATACAATACCAACAACAAAAGCACACACAAAAATATTTAAAGGAATGCCAAAACATCCAGCACCAAACAATGTAAAATTTACATTATCTGTCAATCAAAAATTATTACGCCTGAAAAAATAGAAAAAACAATAGGAACAGACATAAAGATGATATAACAGACTTTAAGTATATTAAACAGCTATTATAAATATACTTCATGAATATTCAAGAAGGGGAAGAAAACATGAGAATGTTACAGAGAAATAAATACAAGAGATAAAAAAGACTCAAATCACACTCCAGAGATGAAAAACACAATGCTTGGGATAAAAACAAAACACTGGACAGTATGAATAACAGATAAGCTAGAAAAGAAGACTGACAGCTTAAAAACAACAACAGAAACTAAACTATTAACAAACAATAAAACATAGTAAGAAGAAAGATGGGAAAAATAAACAGGGCACAGATGAACTACAGGACAGATTCCAAAGGCCCAATATACGTGCAATTAGAGTCACTGAAGAAAAGGGGAGAGGAAGGTGGTAGGGACAGAAAAAAATATTTGAAAAAATAGTGGCCCCAAGTTGTTTCAATTTGGTGCAGAATATAAACACAGAAAACCTAGACGCTCAATGGATCCCAAGTAGAAAAAACACAAAACTGCTCACAAGAACATCATAATCAAATTGCTTACAATGAGAAATAAAGAGAAAAATCTTAAAATTCATCAGAAAAAATAATTAATGACATTACATACAGAGAAACAAAGATGAAAAGTATAAGCAATTTAACAGAAACAATCCAGTAGTCGGGTTTGGTGGCCCACGCCTGCAATCTCCAGCCCCTTTCTGAGAGGATGGTCAGGAGTTGAAGGCCAGCCTGGGCTACCTAGTGAGTTCAGGGACAGATCAAACCACACAGACAGACTCTGTCTCAAAAAAACAAAAAACAACCACAAAAAAGAAACAATCAAGCCGGAAATCAATGAAGCAACATCTCAAAAAATTCTCCACCTAGAATTCTATAGCTAGCAAAAACATCTTTCAGAAACAAAAAGTAAAATAAAGAAATTCAAAAGCTGAAGAGATTCATCACGAGCAGACCAGTACCACAAGAAGCACTGGTTCTCTGGAGGTAACAGCCAGAAAATCAGGAACACCCATCAGCGGGGGACAGGCTACAGAAACTTTGGTAGATTCTTACAAATGGAATATTATTGAGCATCGATGGAAAAAACCCACAGGGGCAGATTTATTGGGGTTAATGTGGAAAGACCTTGTGACATCCTATTAAGTGAGAAAAGCTAAGCTGGAAAACAGTGTGAATGGCTCACATTTGTGCTTTGTAAATGTGTAAATTTACAAATTTGTAAATGTTTAAGGAAACATTCACATTTGTAAATGTTTAAGGAAAGACCTCCAGTGATGTATTTCACTGTCACAGACACTTGCCCAGTAGAAATAAAGCTCAGGGAGAGAAGTAGCAAGGCGACAGGCCCCTTTCCATTTTTATTCTTTATTCTATTTTTATTGTCATCTGAACTGATTTTGAAGAGCATGTACTCATGTGATTTCACGCTAAAACAATTTTTTAAAGCACAAAAGTTCCTTAGTTGGAATTCAAGGCAAACCCAACAGCCACTTGTCAAGTGCCATTAATAATTTACTCAATCCAAGGCATGAAAACATTCATTCCTTTTGCTTCCTTCCAGTATTCTGTACCTCATTCTAATCCTCGATTTCACCCCTGGCCCCCTCATACAAAGGTCTCATAGACGCCCTTTCTTGGGAACGAGAGGAAGTTGAGGCAAACAAGAATTAAGACGTACAAAGATTAATGGGATTCATCACCAACAAACCAAAAGACAAGAAGCACTGGTCCTCTCAATAAAACAGCCAGAAAACTGGGAACACTCAAAGTATCCATCAGAAGGGGGCTGGTTACATCCACTGCAATGCAGGCTGAGGACCCCTAATCTGAAATGTCTGAGACCAGAAACGTGTTAGAGTTCTGAGTATCTGCATACAATTTACTGGTTGAACATCCCTAATTCAAAAATTCAACATCCCAAAGATTCCAAAACTCAAAACCGTCATGACCCAAATTTCAGATTTTAGCACATTTCAGATGTTGGGTTTTCGGATTCAAGAGGTTCAACCAGGAGAATCTTACAGTGGAACAGACAACACGTGATGAGAGGTGAAGGGGTAAAATGGGGTAGTTCACCCAGAAACTAGACGTCACAAGGAGAGTTGAGAGTTAAATGAGAAACAGAAGGAGATCTAACCATAATGTATCATTTATACAGGTTTTTAAAGTGCCAAAATAATACACGCTTCTAAGAACATATATAAATAAAAAGATGAATGTTTAAATACAGTAGAATGAATGTCTTGGAGCTAGGTGAGGAGCAGAGCAGGTGGAGAAAAAAGGGATAAAAACTAAAGCAAGAAAGGCCCATAGACAGCCACTACCCTGCACCCAGTATAACTTCCTTGTTGCACTGGATCTTAGAAAGGGAAAGAAAACAGGTAACATTCGAGTCCTTACTGTGTGCTGGTGCTTTACAGGTTTTAACTCGTTCGGTCTTCATAATCAGTCCTCTTAGGGGTTTCTCTGATCACTCCTCATTCTGCAATCTGCAAAGGGAAACTAAGAGAGGTTCAGCAGCTCCCCAGCGCCCCCAGGGAGGAGGCAGCAGAGGCCAGGCTTGACCCAAGAACCCATCCTCTTCACCGCACCTCGTTAGCTTCTGGCCCTACTTAGCCGACTCGCGATGAGAATAGAGAAGCAGCCCTGCCCTTTCTCCTCAGAACTGTGGGCAGGAGAAAACGAGCTGCATCAAGCT
Organism: Hystrix cristata; assembly: GCA_004026905.1. NCBI lineage: Eukaryota > Metazoa > Chordata > Mammalia > Rodentia > Hystricidae > Hystrix > Hystrix cristata. The sequence continues at coordinate 3,958 of PVJO010005011.1, read as the reverse complement.
CACAGGCCCCCTTTATGCAAACGTAAAAACCGTCCCCAAAAGGCACACAGGAGGCACTACGTGGCCACCACCACCGCCCAGCCCAGTGCTCCTCCTGCTGCCGCCCAGGCAGGCAGCTGCTTCAAGACCAGGGTGAAACGCGGAAAAGAAACGAAACCGAAGAAACAGACTAGACGCGGAGAATTAGGGACCACAGCAGCAGCTGGAGCAAGGACAAAACTCACTTCCAGGTTTGTGACTCGGCCACAAGGACACTTAGACTCATAATTTGCATGTTGGCCGGGACCTGCCACTCAGCCAGCATGGGGACTCTGGCCAGGGGAAGATGGCTTCTGCTGGGCCCTGGTGTTTTGTGGAGTTGTTTGGTTTTGGGTTTTGGTTTTTTTGGTTTGGGAAATGCTAGGGATTGAACCCAGGCCCTTCACTAGGAGCTACAATCCCCAACCCCTTTTTTTATTTTTATTTTTCATTCATAAACTGCCCAGGCTTGGCTCAGACTCACCATCCTCCTGCCTCAGCCTCCCAGGGTTGTTAAGATTACAGACATGCACCACCATGCCTAGCATGGGTCCTGGTTTCCCATGTTCTAGAAATGCCCGTGCGGCCCTGGCATGGGCTCTGATGTATCGGCTAATGTCTCATTCAAGTTGTCAGCATTCTGTTAGGGCCAAGTCAGTGGGTAATTAAAAAAAAGCTGGGCCCAGATGGGGAAGCAGATGCTGGCAGTTTCCCGAGAGTGTGAGCAAGGTCACAGCGACAGCTGCCTAGGGAGGAGCAGGAACAGGAGTGGCCCATTTTAAAGGGCAAGAAACTGAGGCCCCAAAAGGCAAAAGAACATGGGGCCGCCAGAGGATGACAGGGAGTGCAAATGAGAGGAAGACCAGAAGCTTGATGAAAGGGGCTGAGAGAAGGCAAGGATTCCACCCGGGGGTACAAGATGGTACTAGAAGGCAGAGTTCTGCCACTCCCATGCTGCTTTACCTCACAGATGTCACCCATCCTCTTTGTGCCTCAGTTTACTCATCTGTGAAGTGGCGGAAAGAATCCCAGTACAGCCCACTCAAGGTAAGGACGAGCTGAACTACTGTGTAAAGTGTTCAGGACGATCATATGTGATTCATCAGTATAATGGAATATTATTCCGCCCTTAAAAAGGAAGGAATCCTGTCATAAGCAAAGCATGAGTGAATCCTGAGAACATTATGCTATGGAAAATAAAGCTGTCTCAAAAAAACACGCATTCTCGGATTTCACTTTATGACCTGGGAGTGGCCAAAGTCACACAGAGAGAAAGTGGAATGGGGTGGGGGTGGGGGGAAGCACTGGGGAAGTAGCTCAGTGGTAGTGTACTTGTCTAGCAAGCATGAGGCCCTGGGTTCAAGCCCCGGCACTGCAAAATAAAAAAGGGAAGAATGGTGGTTGCCAAGGGCTGGGCGGAGAGGACTAAGGAGCCGCCGAATGGTTGTAGTCTTGGTTTTGCACGATGAAAAACTTGGCAGACCAGCCATGTGAAGGGACCTTACCGCTACTGTGCTGCACACTTACAATCCCCTTAAAATGGTAAATTTTATGAGCGTATTTTATCACAATTAAAAATTAAAAACTGGCGGGGAAAAAGGTGGTTTTAAAACCAAGGAGTCCCATGCACGCCACCTACCAAGGAATTTCTGCTAGACATCAGAGAGGTGGGGAAAAAGCAAAGGGTGTCGCAGCTGCCTCACAGCCACCTTCCCAGACCGGGACACAGCTGGCAAGGCGAAACTAAAAGCCAGGCAAGGAGGGAGCCAGGACCACAGGATCCCCAAGGGGAAACCCTGGAGAAATCCCAGTGGCACCTGAGCCTCTTCCACCTGGCCAACGTAACCTACCTATGACCCCGGGGCGGGGCAGGGAACCTGGGCAAACCCCAGGTGCTGAGGTGGGGATCCCGTCCTGGGAAAACTGCAGCCCCAGCCGCAGGCTGCTGGTTCGAGATCCGTCTATAAAATTAGAACTCCTAGCCCTCCTCTTTCAACTCCAGATCTGAGGAGGAGCCCTGGATGTCATTTTAGTGTATTTCAGTCCCAGCCCAAACATAACTCACTGCGAATGAGTAAATGAAACAAGCAGGAGAGGGCAAAGGAAATAAAATGGGGTAACAAAAAAGGTGCTATACATTCCACTCAAGATTCAAAACACAGAGCCAGGGGCTGGGCCTCATACCTTTTAACCCACCTACTCATGAGGCTGAGGCAGGAGGATTGCAAGTTCGAGGTCAGCCTGAGCAATTTAGGGAAACCCTGTCTCAAAGTAAAATTTAAGAACTTATCTTAAGTAAGAACTTAAGATGTAGCCCAGTGCTCTTTGGGTTTGATACCAATTCCTGGGTAGGAAGGAGAGAGGGAGAAAGCAGCAGAGAAAGCACAGTTTTCCTATGGGAAGCAGAGTTATATTTTAGACACACTCTCTTTTGCACAATAAAAATTAAAGACAAGAACAAAGTGTAGTAGAACAGGAAGCTCAAGAAATGACAGAGTTCAAGGAATCAAATAACGCCATTGCAGAATTACAGCCAGCAGCAGAGACAGTAAATAACAAAACTGCCAGTGCAGAAAACTGGGCGAGCGATGCAAAGGATAAGCTTCAGATGCACTTATAAACCCAAAGGGGGAAAAATCAGAGACTAAAGTAAAAGAAATTATCTTTATGGAAAGCAAACAGTATGGATCTACGGGCACCTGCCATCCCAAAGAGAGGACACCATAGAAACAATGGAACAAAAATCTTCCCATTATTAAAAGCTACATCTGGTTAGTTTGTACCTAGCAAACTGAAGGACCCCAAACAGATACAGCCTGGAATAACCCTCCTGTTCTCAAGGAGAAAAAGAATAATACAGGCACTCAGGAAGGGGGATGGGTACAAAAGCAAAATAGGTAGCTTCTGCGTTAACAACACAAGATACAGAACATCTACAGAGTACTGAGGGATAAAATACACAGTGGCTATATTCATCCAAGTTGCCACTCATGTGAGAAGAAACCAAAAATATTTTCTTCATTATACAAGAACTTAGGGGAAAAAAGCAATTAAATGAAAGAAGTAGCAAACCACACTAGTTAATATGCTAAATATAATAAAAGGAATAAAGCCTATACTAAAAAAAGGATTCTCAGAATCTGAATTTTTAAATATAAAAAAATTTTTACCCAAAATAAATACAGCTATTTTTTAAAGGGCATAGAATGAGCAAAAGTAAAATAAGTATGTAAAACTACACTAGGTAAATTCTATTAAGAGAAAGCAGGAAGTACTTTTTAAGAAAAAAATCACTAGAATTATAGGTGAATGCTAAGCCATAAATATGTACAATTACTATGTGTCAATTAAAACAAAATAAAACTGTCTACTCAGAAAAACCACTAAAGGCAAAACAGGAAATGAATTACAAAAATTACAAAAACTAGAACTGAAAATAGAAAGTAAAAAAATGGGTCAAGGAAGTCCTATTTGAACAGATTAAAGGTATAATCTACAATAAAGTATAATAGGCAGGTATATTTTTCTAAAGTAACCCAGAAATAAAATATATAAGGAAAAATACATAAAGGAGAAGGTAAAAATCAAAAGAAATAATACTGGAAGATATTAACAAACTCTCAATTTTTTGAAATAATAAATGGAAAATTTTAATAATATAATTAGAGTCCTGTGGGAAATCTGAAGAATGTAACTAATAAACCTAATGATATGAGGCATATGTCTATATAGCAAACAATAAACTCTAATAGTAGAAATTATTTCTTCTGCAAGGCAATGAAATATTAACACAAATTAACATTTAAAAAGGAATCCAAAAATCTCAGTAAGTTACAAAAAATAAAATTACCACTTACAAAAGAATAGCATTCTCACAATAGAATAAACTAAAAATAAACATAAAAGAGAAATTACCCGAAAATTTAGATTGTATTTTTTT
>PVJO010005010.1:0-103112 GCA_004026905.1 Hystrix cristata | reverse complement strand
CCCGGAGGACGCGCCTGGGGACCGAAATCCGCGCAGGGAGGCCGACGACCAGGCTGCACACTAGACAGAGCGAGCGGTGAGTGGCGGTGCGGGAGTCACAGCGCGTTCCCTCCGCACACGACGGCGCCCTCCCGGCCCGCGGACCCCAAAGCCCCAGGCAGCCCCGCCTCACACTGGCCTGGGCGGTCTCTGGCTCGGCGGGCAGGATCTGTTGACACCTGGGCCGAGGAGCGTGGGATTCATTTAAGAGCTGACTTTGCTCTTGGTCCCGCACCTGTCGGCGACTAGCAGCCCCGCCGAGGTGCCCACTTTGGCTGTCCCTGGGGATGACACCACCACTGTCACTGGTGGTGTTCGGCCATTTCACCTGAAGACTTCTTCTGGTTAGTCACATAATCCTTTCCTAGATTCCCACTTTGTCACTTTTTTCCCTCCAGATTACGTTTTGCCAAGTTATCCAGGCTGATTTCTTATGATCAAGCGATCCTCCTGCCTCAGCCTCACTGAGACCTCCGGAATGCTGGGACTACAGACCCGTGACTGTTCCAGGCTTGTCACTGAATTTTAAAGATCCTTTGGACTTGGAAAGCACTCACCTATTTTGCTTGTAATGGAGGAGACAAAAACTGTCACTCAGCCTGAGTTAGAAAATTCACAGTGCATCAAATGGGAGTATGAGCATTTACTTAACTTCCTTGAGAAGAGAAAGGCAACGTGTGTGTGTGTGTGTGTGAGAGAGAGAGAGAGAGAGAGACAGACAGACAGACAGACAGACAGAGAGACAGAGAGACAGAGAGACAGAGAGAGAGATTAGAGAACCAATTATGGCCGTTTCAAGAATCCAAGCAAAACCCCGTGGTTTCCCAATGAGTTACTAAGAAAACACAACCTGGTGGCATTTGTTCATTAAAGTGAGATTAGGGAGACACTTGCACTCAATAAAAACCTTGTGAAATGTAATGATGCAAATCTAGCTGCTTAGAAGAATCACCTGGGGGTGCCTTTTAAAAATACCGAAGCATCTCCTTCTCCCCTGCCCCTACCAATTAAATATAGTCTCTTGGGGGCCAGAGAGGCTTCCCTATTATGTTCTTTACAGTCCTCCAGGTAACCTTAACCTGCGACCTGGGTCAAGAACCTTCACTAAGACTTGCATTAGGAAATAAATTTGCCGTGTGGTGTGTGAATTTAGTAAGTTATGAGTCTATGCAGAGCTCAGCCCCTCTCCCTATTTTCCTCCAGGCATTAATTGCCACTGAGAGTTAATCATTCCCCAAAATTTTGGGTCAGAGGCAACTTGATCTTGGCTTCTCAAGTTTGACTGCAAAATATTTTCAAATGCACACATACGAAAAGACAAATGTATTCCTTGCACGCGATGGAGAATACTCACTGTCGTTGTGGCAAAAGCTAGCTGATAGTACTATACATTCCATGATTCCAAACATCATAGTGATTGAAGTGAAGGTGCTTTATTGTTTTGCAAAGATTAAATACTTTCTCTTCTGTTTATGTGGCGATGTGTTTTATAATATTAAGAGCTAGGGAGACTTTCTTCTCACTTCAAGATCCCCTATTCCATAACATGGAGATGTGGCATTTCTAGACCAAAAATAATCCAATTTTACATGCGAAGACAACTTTTTCTAAAGGAAGGGTGCACATTCTTCCTTAGCTCATAGGAATATTTTTGGAGATAGGACACAAATGCTCATTTCCCAAAATGCATTTCATAATTAGGAATGATTTCGAATTTATCACAGAAACACACTTGCTTCTCTTTGGCATTTTAGCTGTGCACAAGAGAATGGAAACTACATAACCAAAACTGAGAAGACCAAATATTGAAGATGGCCTATATCACAAAGCTTATCTTATATGGACACTTAAAAGAGACCTATCCATTGATAGATATCATCTCTCATATTTTATTTATCCACATCCCTTCAAATTAAGATCTGGCTGCAGCTATGTCTAACACTCATCTTAGAAATATTTACTGTAGTAAATATTAGCTACTCTTCTAACGAGCTCACACTCTAACATTAACATAAAAACATGTGACTTCAAAGGAAGAAATGCAAATACCTATTTAGCAAGGATGCAATGCATTGTCCATGACATGAATTTAATCATCTCTGTATTCATGCAAAAATGTAAAATACAGGTATTAGCCAATGGGAATTAAAAAATCATAGAGGGTACTAGTTGGATCATAGAGCAACAGGATTTTGTAGTTATTGAGATTTTAAAAATTAGCAAGTTTATGAAGAAAACTTAAAATGACAAAGATGGAAGAGTTAATAAAACAGGGAACAAGAAATAATAAAAAGTTTAATAGAACTTGTTCTCGATGTTGTGAGAAATTCCATTCCTGTGTATGCTTTCCCCAACTCTGGAGTTGCTTTCTGCTTTGGAGAGGAACTATACAAATATGTTCATAAATGTGCCCTAAATGTCACAGTGTGGAAATGGTCAGAAACAGAAACCAAACTTCCTTCAGTCTCTGTAGTAGTCCCTGTCATTGACTATAACACAGTAAGAGTTTCACTGTTATACTACTATTTTTTTTTAAATTCTAAGTGCTTTCATAAATATAGTTTTTCATCATTCAATGACCCTTATGAAGTAGGAAAAGCAACTGCTTACTTAAGACTTTCAGGGTCTCCAGAGTTATATTGAGTTATAGGGTGAGTCTGGGAACCAAGTTGCTGCCTAAAATGCCTTTCAGACTTTCCCTCCAGCAGACTCAACACAATACTTATCAGTCATTTCCTGTGCTGAGAACTCATTCAGGCTTAGAGTAGAGGGTGACGACTCATTAGTGGATAGAGTGAAGTACCAGGCAGACAAAGTTCTTGTCTTTGTCTTTCCATGCTGCTTGCTGGAAACTGGGTGGGGGGGGGTTGCAACATATTAAAAGACCACTGCAGACAGTTGTTAGTAAGGAAGTAAAACTAGGATCAATGTCCCCTGGAGATACAGTGATGGGCAGTCCTCTCTGGAGATGTGATAGCAAATCCTTGGAGACCTGAATGAAACTAAGACCCCAAGTATATATCAGGTTTTACTTTCCAGAGCACTTCTAGCCATTTAGTCCTAAGTACCAACGAGGAACCAAAACTTTTTCTCCCTCTTTTATAAATGTGGGCCCAGGGTTCAAAGAGGTTAAATAACTTCCAAAGATTCTTCCAAATAAGGGGAGAACCAATATCCAGACTCACATCTCCTGGCTGCAGATGCTGGTTTTCGAGATCTCAAAACTAATGGGCCTTTTGTTGGCAGACTATTCGTAAAATCGTATTTCATTCAATCGTATTGCATTCTGAGGTTAAGAATTTCACCCTTCAGCTGCATGATGAGTATCTTTCACTTGAACTTTGGGTTCTATGGAAGCGTGACAATAACTCTAACTTGCAGCCCCAGTGCTTGGACAGAACTGGAGGTACAGGGACCCAAGTTCCGGAGCACCTCTGCAGGCCAGGCCAGGTTTGGCTTTTAGACATAACTTTACTGGTCAATCATGAGCAGGAGACCTGTCCAGGACTGAATCAAACTTGTCCAGGAAGACGAGAAATGCCATACAAAAGGAGAGAAGTACTCAATTATCACCAGGAGCACTTCATACAACTCACTTATTATTTTAATGATTATTTTCCATACTCCTGCTTGGTCTCGGGTACCTGTATGCTAGGTCTCTCCGTACAAAATAGGAATGATTAAATCGAATCAGCAGAACAGAGGGTGGGGACACACCTGGATGCCAGAGAAGGCCTGAAAACCAGTCAAATGTTTTCACCACCCCATCTTGCTATTCATTTCACAAAGTTAGAAATAGGCAGTAAAGTCAACCGCAGGGGGAAAAAACTTTATGTTTAAATACTGAGCTACTAACTATATCTACTTGATTTTAAAGTAGTCTAAATCAAGTTTCTCATTCAAGAAATTTACATGTGGAACCTGTGAAAGAAGCAAAATGGTGCAAGCACAAAGTCCTGAGTTTGATCCCCAGTACCAAAAAAAAAAAAAAAAAAAAAAGCAAAATGTGGTTTTTATTGGGACTGAGGCAACTCAAAAATGTACTTCTCATGTATGAGGAATAATTCAGGTTACATCATCAGTGTACTTCTGTGGAACATAAATAAACTCTGTAAGAAGCAAGCTCATCCCCCAGTAAGTTTAGAGAGACTTCTAGGTTGCCAGTTTAATGGAGTGAAATAACAAACATATGTTTATGTGCATATGCACATGGGTACATCCACAAAGCCAAGCTGTATTACTAGTGTGCCTACATGTATGTTAGAGACACAGCCATATACACAACACATACACATGTATACATGTGCAGAAGCATTTGTGCAACTAAAGTGATTGCAAAAAGAATCTCTGTACTGGAGGCAAATGAAAGGAGAATTAAAGATAAAAAATATAGAAGCAATATAAGATGTTGGGGTATAAATTAATTAAAATTAATCTCTGAAATGTAATTCTTACTAGTGGGTACCTGAAAACATTTCACACCACCAGAAACAAAGTGTGACTGCAGTTCAGTTTTAGTGGATGTCATAGTTGGACATGGGTAAGTTGCTTCTCTACTGACTATTACAACAGATCTCACTGAGCCTTCAGGGACTTCTATTAAATACTAGAAAATATTTCATGAAATTTTCATCTTAGCAATGTACATTCCCACAGGTGAATTATTTCTTCTTCAGTCCCATTCAACATGTGAAATTGGGATTTGGATGCGTACATGTGTTTGTGGAAGAAAACAGCCACACAAACAACTTGAAGCAATTTCACCATGAAATAAATATCATGGAAGTGTTTCTTTTCTATAAATCCTTATTTTTATTATCAAGACAATGTAGACACGTAACACACCATACTGTAGTTCCTAAATCGCAGCCGCAGCCACTTATCAGTGGCCAATAAATTACTTTACTCGCATGATAGATACAAATACTCCATTCAAGTTCAGATAATAGAATACTATCAGGATATCATGCAGGCAACTTGCATAAATACACAAGGAATAATAGCATATCCTTAGTCACTTCCGTGAATTCTAAGCATGAAAACTTAGTCTTATTCCAAATTTCAAAAATATGGAATAAGAGATGTTTTCATATAAAACATTTGGGACCTTTTCCCCCTGAAAAAGGGCATTGAACCTACCTGTACATACACATATATTTCATCTCCTTAGTTACAAAATCAGATGGATAGTTATTCTATGTCATGTGACTAGACGTGAACATTTCAGTGATTCCAACAATAACAAACAGCTAAATTCAAAATAATATTTTCTGATATGTGTATACCATATACGCATATAAGTATATTTTTGTAATAAAAGGCAGAAAAAGAGTTGATTCGTCTTTGGACACTATTTTATCAGACAGTTCAAAGTGATTTGTTTCACAGTATAAAATCTGAATCAATTACCAATACACCTTTATTTTCTGCTCCTAATTTCGAAATGTAGTTGGATCAGAAGTCTGAGAGAAATGTCACCACTTAAAACAACTTCTCTGGAAATCTTAACGTACAAAAATTTCCAGATTTACATATTCAAAAATAAATTACTTTTTAAGTGAAATTAAGAAAAAAGGCAAGGGCGAGGGCAAAGCTGTCGTTTCTAGCCTGCGTGACTAGCTTTCAGCATCTTCCAGGTGGGGGCAACAGTAAGTCAGTTTTGAGAGAAGGGAGACCAGGCTCTTTAAACTCCCTGAGTCCAGTTACAGAAGATGAAATGACTTCCAGGCAACAACGCCGAGAATAAAACAAGCGCAGGCTTCCAGGAGATGGGACTTCCGGGCTGCGCGCCTGCCACGGCGGGGACAGATCGCTGCCAGGTGCGCGCCGCCGCCTCTGCCCAGAGGAGTCGGCCGCGGCCGCGGCACGCGCACGCGCGGTGCGCACCTGCCCGAGCGCGCAGCTGCCGGCAGCTGGTGATTCCAGCCGCCACAATCACGCCCGAGCTGTGGCCGCGGGGTGGGTACCTCCCTCTCGGCGCTCTGGATTTCTACCTCACCAGGATCGCCGGGAGGCAGGAACACCTTCCTCCCCTGTTAATAACATTTCATTCATTCTTCCGTTGGGCAATTCCTGTCCAATTACAACTGCTGCGGACACAACTGCGCGCGCACCTGCACCCTTAAACAAACTCCAGGCGCCAGAAAACCAGCTCTCGGGAGGTCGGCGGGAGTCCCGCTCCTCTTCCCTTCTCTCTGCAAATCCTCAGACTTTGGGGAAGGATGATTGCGCGCTCTGAGGAGCACGGCAGCGGGGTGGGATGCGTGAAGCTGAGGTCGCTCTTGCACGGTCCAGGCGCGAGGGACCTCAGCATCCTCGCCACCTCCTCGGTTCCCCTCTAGCCCTGCGCGGAGGAGGTGGCGCGTGGAGAGCCCGCGGGCCCGGGGACGAGGCTCCGCGGCGGGCGGGCGGCGAGGAGGGCGCGCGTCCTGGGCGCCCCGGGGTGGGGGCGGGGGGACGCTCTAGCGCGCAGAGCCGGGCGTGCGGCCCCGCTACGTGCCGCTCCTCCGCGCGCTGCCCGGGGCCGCTCCCGCCCGCGCCCTCGGGCCGCCGCCGCCCCCCGCCGAGCCCGCAGCCGCGCCCTCAGGCCTGTACTTGAGCCAGCAGATGACCCAGGTGACGACGACCGAGAAGAGCGCCAGGATGCTGGCCACCGACAGGCAGATGGGCCCCACGGGCGAGGGCGAGGGCGACCCGGGCGCCGGGGCAGCGCCAGGGGGCGCCCCGCCTCCAGAGGGTCCCCCGGGCCCCCCGCCGCTGCCGTAGTGGTTGACGAAGATGAGGCCGGTGAAGAGCAGCACCACCATGGAGAGGAAGGAGAAGACCACGCACACGCAGCCGGCGGTGAGCGCAGCGCGCTTGCAGTTCTGGCAGCTCTCGTAGGCGCCCGGGGCGCGCAGGCCGGGGCGGGCGCGAGGCGCGGGGCCCGGCTCCTCGGCGGGCGGCGGCGGCGGCGAGGCCGGGGCCGGGGCCGGGGCGGGCGGCGGGGCCGGGGCGGGCGCGGCGCGGCGCGAGGCCAGCGGCGGGAGGCGGTCCTGGGGCAGCGGGTCCTGCGCGGCGCGCGCCGCCAGCGGGAAGGCCTCGGCGAGCTTGGTGTTGTTGGGCAGGCCGTGCACGCGGCTGTCGGGCAGCGGCGTGCGGTGGCGGCACACGGGGCACGCGATGGCGCCGGGCGGGCCGTGCCAGGGCGGCGGGCGCGGCGTGCGCTCGGGCGCGGTGCCGGAGGCCTCGGCGGCGGCGGCGCGGAGCTGCAGCTGGCTCAGGCACTCCTGGCAGAAGGTGTGCAGGCACGCCAGCAGCTTGGGCGCGCGCCGGTCCGCGTCGAAGTAGTTGTAGCAGATCTTGCACTCATAGTCCTCGAGGGGAGGGAGGCCGGGGGCCGCGGCCGCGGTGTCCCGAGCTCCCGCGTCCCCGCCGTCCCGGGCCCCCGCGCGGCTCCCGGGGCTGCTGCTTGGGCTCTGTTCGCTGCCTCCGCTGTCGCTCGCCGGCGCTGCCATGGCATGGTCCGCCCCTCATCGGGGGCGAGGTGAGGCGCCTTCCTCCCCCTGGGTCGCCGCCTCGGCTCCGGGCGGGGAGGAGGCGCTTCTGCCTCCCCCCTCCGACCGCTGTCGCCTGGAGGGGGAAGCGAGGCTGGCTGGGCTGCTGGGGGCGCAGCGGCAGCCTCCTCCTCCTGCTCCTCTCGTCCACCCCACCCCTCCCCACCCCGCCCCCGTTCCTCCCTGTGCCCCTGCGCGTCTGTCGGCCGTCCCTTTTGGCCCCCTAAGGCAGCTCTGCTGGCAGTTTTGGATATTAGTTTTGTTGGACTTGGAATTGGAAGTTGGGGGCGGCTGGGAGGGGCTCGGGAACACTTTTGGGGGTGCAGCTGCGTAAGGATGGAGCGTTTCGCCTGTACACCCCCCCTCCCTCCCACGGGCTGACGGTGGAAAAACGGGGACCTGCGTTTTCCTTTTCTCTTTTTCAACACCCTCCCACCCCACCCTTCCTTTTTATTCTGTTTATCCTCCTCGCTCTGGGGCTGGGTCCCTGGCGAAGTCTCCTCTCCCCCCACCCGCAAGAGCTCACCGGTGATGTAATGCGGGACCCGCGCAGGGAGGGGAAGTGGCGGCCTCAGCAGCCTGGCAGCGGCGGTTCCTTCCCTGGGTGAAAACCGTGATCTCATTTCTCCGTCCAAGGGCGAAAGCCAATAATCACCAAGCCATTTACGCTTTGCGCTTTTATTAGCAGAGCCCAAGGCATCCCTGCAGCGCGCTTGCTTCTCCGGGTGGACGGGGCGGTGGCATCTTCCTCTTGCCCTTGGGAAGAAATGTGGGAGCTGGAAACACCTTTTCTTCTTCACTCTAGTGCTTCGTGAGATTTAAGGAGGCGCAAAGATAGAGCGGAGCAGGGTGTTGCCCTTTCCCGGACAGTGACCACAGCGTGTCTGGGTCGCTATTCCATAGGCGCTCGGGTGTTTTCCAAGGTGGAGTTGGAGGGAAGGATGTCACAGAGGTTCACCGAGTTCCCAAAGCGCACCTTCAACCTGGCCGCTCATGTCTCCAATTCCTTCCTCTGTGTACTGCAGCTTTTATGACACAGATATACACAGCCCAAAACTATGGGCACCGTGCGACACATCTTCATTTTATTAAAACTTATAGGAGCCCAAATAAGCAGCTTAGCAAGAAGTAGGGCTTCTTTAACACTCAAAGTGAAACAGAAGTGGTGGGTGTGGGGACCATCGGAGGAGCGAAGTTCACCTATTCCTAACCAGAAAGTGATGTTCACGTATTGCCGCCATTTCTCCAGATTGGGCCTCACCCTGTGAAGAGGGAAACCCCCACCCACCCATCCAACCAAGAAGGGAAAAAGATGGTTCTGTAGGAATCTGGAGTCCCAGGAGATGGGAATAATGCCTCTCTCTGCCCAGATTACCTATGGAAGACAGCAACATGCCCCAGGGGATGTTGTGAAGAGACTCAATGGATAGGAAGCAAGCTAAAGGAAAAGAAGGCGCAGAAAGAAACCAGTAAAGTAGCACCATGCTACGAGAGGTGGAGGAATCACAGATAGCTATTATGATTTGGTGGCATTTGAATATATGAGTATATTTACTCTACGTGACTAGTGAAATAGCGATAGGTGATTGCTACCGTATGCGAATAGGTATCTTATGGTGAAGCTTGTTAAACCTCTAACCTTCTGTTTCCCAGTTTCAAGTTTCATAATTATGATTTGGGGTGATATTCTTTAGTTTTGCTTAAGAATTTCATTTTGTGATGGGGACTGTGATTAGGGAAGGCAGATGGATGGGACATCAGAAGGCTCTTACTCTGACTTTGGATTATTGCAGAGATACACAAAATTAACGGTAGGAGAGGGCTGCCTATCCTCTTTCTCTTCTTTGCCGTATGATTGTGAAGAGCCTGGAAATGCATGTTTTGTGCACAGGTTTTGTCTTAGTTACTTTTCTCTCGTTGCTGGGACAAAATACCCGACACCCAAAGTTAGGGGAAGAAAGGTTTATTTGGCTCGCAGTTTGTAGAGGTTTCAGTCCACAGTCAGCTGGGTTCGAGGCCGGGTGGCATGGCAGACAGGCAGAAGTCAGCGAGGTATGCAAGGGATGCAAGCAAGCTGCTAACCAGCTTCTTCTTGTATTTTATATCTTATCCAGGCTACTTGTCTTTAGGGTGGGCAGTACTCCCACCCTTAATCCTAATACCCTTAATCTTAGTGTCACATCCTTGATCCCAGCAGAACCATGCCAAACCCATCAGTGGATTAATTTAGTAATCACACACTCTAGATCCAGCTATCTCTTACAACATGAGGCTTTGGGGGGACATCTAGACACAAACCATAACAGGTTTAAACTAAGTTTTTCTGCTGTAAACCTCAATTAGCTCTGGGCTGAGAAGAGACAACGATGATGAAGCAGGGAAGATGTAAAAACGGAGGACTGAGAAGAGAGGCACAGAAGTAGGAGAGCTGGTGGGCACTTGGGCAGTTCCCAGGACATGTGCTGCCTCCGTGCCAAAAAGTGCCTTGGTAACAATTCTGCACTCCTGTGTGTTTGGATATAGGATAGTATGGCTTTGGGCAAAACATTTAAGAGTTTGCAGTTTTACTCTGTTAATGCATTTGCACGCTGCACCAGGGTTTCGCACCCTCAGCACTACTGAATTTTGAGCTGGATAATTTTTTATTGTGGGTGCTGTTGTGTGCATGGCCAATGTTTAGCAGTGTCCCAAGGCCTTTACTCACTTGATGGTAATAGTAGTGCTCCCCACTTGTGACCACCAACAACGTCCCCTGGGGCCAAAATCGCCCCCTGGCTGAGGACCCTGGGATTTAAACTAAAATCACAGATTTGGTTAAAATGAAACCAAAACAAGAAACATCTTCCAGATTGTATCTAGTGCAAGAAACAGCATTACTAGCATATTAATTTTATGGGGGCTGGGAAAGCAGCTCAGTGGTAGAGCACCTCCCCAGCATGCCCAGGGCCCAGTGCCTTCTGTTCAATCCTAAGTACCACTACCAAAATAAGTCATTATTTTGTAGCTGCAGGCATTTCTTCTGTGGCTCAGAGTACTTTAGGTACCACTGTACTCCCTTTGAAAAGGTGTAGAATAGTTTTTGTCAATAAACAATTGCCAGAATTTACTGTCTGCGTTTGGATCATTCTTTTAGGGGCACACAGTGTCTCCAGTTACTTGGGATCCTGGGGCCAGAGGCTCACTTTTAGGACTCAGACAGGTGTCTTGGGGAGGGGCTCCCATTGGCACAGTGAGGGCCTGTGACATTTCTGAAGCGTCCATGTGATGCTGGCCACAGTCACCTGTACTCGTGAACCTTAAGGCCCAGTGTGCAATGTCTTACTGTAGGAATAAGTAGTGAAGCTTGGCCATTCATGTAGGAATGATCTCCTTGAGAAGAAAGATATGTTGAAAGGGACCCTAAGTCATAATGAAGGAACCCCGTATCCACGACAGTGTTTGACTAGGCTTTGCGAGAATCCTGCCTGTGCCTTGAGCATGTTGGGCAGTACTCTTCGATGAACTGTTTAATTCTCGAGGACCCGCGTAAATGGGGGCCAGCCATAATGTCAGGCAGTGTCTCGTCTACATTCCCTCCATAGGCCGTATGAAGCGCAGTTGCTACAGGAAGAGCGCTCATGAAGGGCTCAGTGGGGGCCAACAGTCACATCATGTGCAGTTGACAGTCCTGAGTCCATGCCCTAGGACCGCCCTTCACCCTCTGGGTTGTATTAGATGTGCTGCTTAGCTCTTCCGTGCCTCAATTTCCCAAGCTATGTAATGGAGATAAGAGTGGTTACCGCCTAAGTCTATTGTAAGGACCGCATATGTGGAATACATAATGCACAAAGTATAATTCCCAGTCTCTGTTAACACTCATTATTGTTTATGGCAGGGGTCTTTAAGCCCGATCTCAGGAAATGCCCTCTGAGAGAGGCCCAGTGGGTTCCTGTAACCAGCCTGAGAGGGCACAGCCAATAGCAACCAGTCTGAGATAGCACGGCCGATAGTAAGAATGGTGCTCACCCAGCTCAAGACAGAGATACAGGTCATGTTTCAGTTCAGAAGACCAGGCAGAAGCTGCAACTATGAATTTAACCATACAGTATGGATCTGCCAGCTGTCAGAAATGAAGCTTTGTGTAAAACTTCAGGACAGAGTGAGGTCTCATTGGTAATATTGGAAGGAGGGAGAGATGTATAGGCAGATAATGCCCCTCAGAAGCAGATAGTAAATCATTCCATCAAACAGTTGACATTTTAAAATAGAAACTGGGTCGATTCCATTCAACGTTTATTGAGGCCTTCTTTCAGGAGACGCTGCTGCCCATCATGACATTTGGTCTCTAGGAACCAAGAATTAATAGAGAAGCTAAGAGGAGCCCACAGAATCACGATAACTAAATGTCCTGTGACGTCCTGGGGGGAACCGGGGACAGAAAAGGGACATTGGGAGCCAGCGAAGGAAATCCGAATAAAGCGTGGATTTTAGTGAATAATAAAGTATTAACAGTGGTCCATTAGTCATGATAAATGTAGTATATTCGTGTACTGAGGAATCCAGATAAATTAGGTGTGGTGATATGAGAACACTGGGAATCTGCCAGTTTTCTGCAAATCCAAAACTGTTCTGAAAATACCTGGGTCGGGGATTTAGCTCAAGTGGTAGAGCGCTTGCCTAGCAAGCGCAAGGCCCTGAGTCCATCCCCAGCACCAAAAATAAATAAGTAAATAAATAAAAATAAAAAATACCTAAGATATCAGCTTATAAAGAGAAAAGGTTTATTTCGGCTCACAGTTTTAGAGGTTTTACTCCATGGTCAGGTGGTCCGGCTGGTTTGGGGCTTGTAGGGCTGCAGCACAGCATGGCACCCAGAAACAAAAAGAGAGAGGAGATGGTCAGTCTGGTTTGGTATCCCCTTCCAGGGCATTCCTCTTCAGTGACCTAGCTTCCTTCCACGAGGCTACATCTCTTAAAGGTTCCACAACCTCCCAGTAGCACTGTGAGCTGGCAGCCAGGCCTTTAGCATGGACCTTTGGGGGATACTTATCCAAACCTTTCTTTTTTTTCTTTTTGCAGTAGTGGGGATTGAACTGAGGGTTCTGTGCATGCTGGACAATCGCTCTACCACTAAGCTGCATTGCCAGCCCCAATGTGCTGTTTTCAGAAAAAGTTTGTTTTTTAAAACGTGAATGATTTATGAGATTTACAATTGCAGGGCCACTAAAATTCCTCTGTAATTTTAGATGAAGGGCTGTGGGTGTAGCTCAGTGGTAGAACACTTGTCCCGCTTATATGAGGCCCTTGGTTCAAATCCAGCACTCAAAACATTTTTTTTCAATTAAATCATATCTATTCACTGGCATTTGTATCATCACTTCAAGTAAAACCCATTAAGCAAATATGAAAAAACTTCCAAGAGAACATTTAGCATTTACTGTATTAGGGTATTATAGTATTTTTATGATAGGCAGTTAATAGTAGTTTGTTAAAATGTATAGAAGTCATGCAACTACATTAAAGAAAATTCACACAAGAGAATGTGAAAATCTTCTGTATTCCAGCACTTCAGCATAGCCGGTACAGTTGTTAAATTGCCTCTCATAGGCATGTGTTTTTATGTGGTTGTAGTCATAGTGTGCTTCACTCTAGATGTATTTATAAAAATGACTATTTCTGGTCTCTGTTGTGTGCCCAACAATATTTGGGAGCCAGGGATACACAAGGGACAGTGAAGAATACCTGTGCATCCTGCTCTATTTTAATGATTTTTAAAAATCTTAAATTAGGGTGAGATAGACATCATTGTTTGGAGCAGAAAGCAACAGAGTCTGATTTAGGTTTCAAAAGAAAAGAACCAGTGTAGCTTCTGTGTGAGGAACAAGCGAGAGGGTGAGTGTAGACCCTGGTAATCGGGTAAGCGGGTAGCTGACAAAGTAGAGGGGAAGCAGTGTGGGCCGAGTGAGGGGGGTGCAATTGCTTGAGTTCTGTAAGTCGTTTGAAGGTGAAATTGACCGAATTCGCTGATAGAGGACCAAGTAATGTTCAAGGAAGTTTCCAAGGCTTTTGACTTGAATCCCAGAACACCAGTCTATTTTGTTTTTAACAGCAGTCATTAATGTAACAAATATGCAGAAGTGTTTTCTCTTGTGCGAGTCGTTTTTATAACCAGGACCTCTTTCATATCCTATTCGAATGTCACATCCTGAGATTTTCCTTGACCACCCGATCTCAAATTACAGCCCCTCCTCACTTCCTGTTGCTCTTGCCCTGCTGTATTTCATTTCAGAGTGACGCAGTTGACTGTGTCTGGGGCAAATTAAAATGTGGGGTGTTTGTTATAAAATTAAGAATTTCGAGAAGGTTGTCAGCGGAGCATTAAAGCAATTGTGAGGCCCTTCTGGTCACAGGGTTGTTGCACCGCCGTGAGGCCAGCCCTGCACGTGTGACGTGTGTTCATTTCTTTGAGATCTTTCCCTCCACCCCACGTGAGACTGCAGAAGGTGGGGCTTTCTGTGTTTCTGTTCCCTGCTGTATCTCCAGTGCCTGGAATAATACCTTGAATGTGGCAGGCACACAAGACAGTAACTATTTTTGAAGAAAAAGTTATTTTAATGGCTAATGAACATGTCATGTCATTGTAGCACTGGCACTTTTTTTTTTTTGTTTGTTTGGTGGTGCCGGGGATCGAACTCAGGGCCTTGTGCTTGCTAGGCAAGCACTCTAATCACTGAGCTAAATCCCCAGCCCCATCACTGGCACTTTCTAAAGCGCTCTGCCATCAGTGAATATTCAGGTAAAATATTAACTATTATTATACATATAAATCATGTGGCAATAAAAATTTTCATCATAAAGCTTTTTCCAGTTTTTGATTAATTCTCTAAGATTGATTGTCAGAGTAGAATTGACGTAGGCCATGTCTTCCAAAAACGTAGTTTGCTAAATGTGCCTGGCTGGCTAACTTTACATCTTACTAGTTTATCCTTTGGCAACTTGCATTGATTTATTCATTTGTCTATCACCCAAAAAAGTGCTTTTACTCTGTTAATATTGATGTATATGAAGAAATACATTTTTTAAAAAAGAAAAGGGGAATATTTTTCTTTTTCTTCAAGAATCCATGGTGTTAAAGCTATTTCTTCTATTGCTTGTTCTAATTTTGTCCCAGTGAATGACAAAAAAAGAGGAATTAGGTCAATTTTATCATTGGTTTAATAAATAAATCCCATTTCTTCATGTTTTCTTGTTTCATTAGATTTTTGGTACGCCAGTGCTTAGACGCTAAGCAGAAAAATACATGATTTCTGTGTTCCCTGGGGGTTATTAAAAACTGCTTTTTAAAATTTTTCACACATTGATCTCTGTAATTATTCGAAGTGCCAACAAAAAGAAAAGGTCCAGTGACTTGCAACCCTGTGTGTGCGTCACTACTTAGGCACCCCATGGGGCTTTCAGTGCCCCAAGTTTCTACTGTTTGTCAGTAGATGGGTTTTGTGGTTGGCTGTGGCACCAGACAGCAGTCGCCAAGGGCTATCAAGTGTCTTCGTACCCAAGAACCGGGTATAGAGAAGACAAGAGATTAGGAAGAACATCATAGGCTTCTGTGTTTTAAAATGTTTTCTAGATAAGAAATGGCTTTTCAGTGCCCTGAATTAGTGAATCTTCACAGCAGTCTCTTGTGATTCCTTTGCTGTTCATTCCACTCTGGTTTCCCGACAAGGGTGTGAATATAAAGCATGAAGGCATAAACCGCTAATGTAGGCCCTGGGGTGAGTTTAGCTAAAATCACAAGCTGCGTTCCTTCTGGGGGCTCCAGAGAAGGATCCCTTCCCCACCCCTCAGCCCTCAAAGACGCTGGCATTCCTGGGCTCCTGGCCTTATCACTCCATCAAGGTTCTCTTCCTCACGCTCTGACTTTGTTGCTCCTGTCCCCCTTGCTAAGAGCTCTTGTGCTTCATGGGTCCATCTAGGTAACTGAGGTGCTGTGTGTCACCCCTGAAGTCCTTTGCCACGTGTGCGGTGTAAGCCCTAAGTTCCTGCAATCCTTGAGAGGGCTGTGGCCGTCTCTCAAGTCATTGTTCTGTCGACCACCACTGAGCTGCAAAGGGGCTGGAGGGACCAGAACCCTCTAGTCCACTTGTGGCCCATGCAGGGGCTATGGGAAGTCTGCTGTAAATGTACAATGACAGAGGAGCAGATTTCGCCTCATGAGGAGAAGCGAAGCACAGCCAGAGCTCCCCCTTATCTCCTGGCCCTTCCCAATCCAGTGTACTTGCTGACGTCCATCTGCGAGCATCTGAGTTTCTTCCTTTGAAGATTTTCTCTTGCACCCACAGTCTCCTTGGCTGCCTGAAGCACTTAACGCTTAACTCCCCAGGAGCAGCCCTGCCCCTCTGGCAGATGGGAGGCAACTTATTTCTGAAGTGCGTGTTCTCCCTGTGCCTTTGGAGTTTCTCCCAGCACAATTAAGCCCCAGACATGCACAGTGGTGGCTGTCTTGACAGGGCATCTATTGGTGTTCATCTGTTTCTCCCTGTCTGTGTTCTTGACCCCTTCCTGGTGTTTCCTTGGGGTCACCTCCTTCTTGCTTCTGGCTCTGGAGGAACCCAAATTCAGGCCCAGGAAAAGTTTTGACAGGAGAGGAGCACAAAGAAAGAATATCCAGATACATCTGTCCAAGGATTTCTTGTGGAACCCTCTCGAAGTAAAGACTGGGGTGGGGGCTGGGTAACTCATAGACATAGGTGATTCTAGCACATGGAGGTCGGTGTGTTCCTTCCACACTGTGCCTGGGGAATTCCGGGCCCTTCAGAGGAGAAGCTGCATTTGGAAAGGCCCAGGGCTGTGGAGTAATGATGGGGCAGAGGGGAGAGACAGCGCACACCATCAGCGAGCGTCCAGTGTCGTGGTGTTGCAGAGCACCTCAGCAGGGCACACCAGCCTCCCTTGAGCTCAGACACGATCCAGAGAGAAAGCAAGCTGAAGAGGAAGAAAGCTACTTTCTGAGCTGGTGGGATAGTTACCCCAGAAAAAGTGACTCTTAAACTGAAAGGAATATGACTGAGCTATTAGCAAAATCAAGTTTGTACTTTTGCTGTCATTTTGCTTATAAATCTGAGCATAAAAATATTACACCTGTCACCAGAGAAGGTGTTTTATTATCTATTTGACCTGTGGTCCATTCACATTGGCACCATAGGAATAACCCCAGGGAGCAACAGGTTTATTAGATAATGTGGAATAACACACACACATTAAACCAAAATCGTGGTATATCTCAACCTACACGCATACACCTCACATTCCCTGGAGTTGCTTTCCTCTCGTGCCAGAAGAAGCGAGCGGGTAGGAGAACTTCCAAGGCCCCGGTGTCCTGAGGTGGCCTGGCTAGGCTGGCCCCAGGGAGGAGGGTCTGCAGGAGGAAAATGGGAAAAGATGGTGTCTGAGAGGTGTCTCCTGCTGCTTCCTGTGGGCCAGTGAACCCAGACAGGAAAGATGGAGCCCCTGCAACTTTTTAGGTGATACAAAGGCATTATCGTTGATTTCGTTGGTTATAATAATAGCAGTGTAGTTATGAAAAACTCTTGTTTCCTGTAAGTGCATAGTGAAATATTACAGGAGAAGGGGTGTAATATGTTGAATTTTCTTCCAAATTCTCTAGTAGATAAGTACATTTTAAGAAAAAATCCGAGTGTCACAGTGCATGAAAGTGATTGAAACCAGATAATAGGAATATAGGGGTTCATCATACTGTTCTCTTTCTTGATCTTTGAAAATGTTCGTATCTTTCGTTAGTTTTAGAGACAGGCTTAATATTGGGCATCATTCTTATAAAAGCAATACTAGCGATACTTTCATTTTAAAAACCTCTCTGAGCACTTTAGAAAGATTGAAGAAATGATCTTGAGTCCAGCTTTACTTTTCCCCTCTGCCCTTGTCTTCCTCTTTGCCTTCTGTAAGAAGTCAGGGAAACGCTAAGGTGGGCGTCCTCCTGTCTTGGACATCAGCAATGTCATTGCTCTGCATCCAGGGAGGTGAAGGGGAATGTAGGACATTGTGGATGCTGTGTGAGCAAAGTGGAAACACAGGCGCTTCCTGGAGATGGATTTAAAGACTTGCCTCTCTACATGGCCTGTGATGCTTTTGCTGCACATAGTTACTTCCAAAATTTTAAAGAGATGCATGATAGTGCACGGTTGTAACCTCAGCACGTTGGGAAGCTGAGGCAGGAGGATTGCAAGTTTAAGGCCAGCCTGGCAACTTAGGGAGACCTAGTCTATAAATAAATAAATATCTGGGTGTGGTGGCATATGTCTGTGGGAGGCTGAGGCGAGAGGATCACAAGTTCAAACCCTGCTTGGGCAATTTAGCTCTGTGAAAGCCCTGGGTTCAATCCCCCCCCCCCCCCCGCACCATGGGGCGTGGGAGATGGGGGACAAGAAGGGAAGGAAACAGATTTGTGAGATTTGGCCATTTCCTTAGCTGGGAACATCTGCATGCTAAGATTGTCCTACCATAAAGTCTGGGAACCATTTGAGAGTTCACGCTTTATGTGCCAGCCAACCCCAGGCTCAGTCCTGAAACACCCCGCCCTCTCCTGTCACATAGAAACCCTTTGTGTGGCAAAGCTCAGATCAGCTGGGTGCACACGCAATGTGTTTTTCTCCCCAAGATCTTTCTGCAGCCTAGGATCTTTTGAATTAAATCTGTATATAGTCGAAAACCATTTCCCCCTCTTCTAAGTCTGCCCAGTTATTAGGTGTTATAAAAACATTTAATTAGGTAGAAAAGGTGAGTTACAAAACTACTTTTTTTTGGAAGAGGGTGCTGGGGGTCAGACTCACAGCCTTATGCTTGCTAGGTGAGTCCTCTACCATTTGAGCTAAATCTCCAATCACAAAAGTACTTTCTCTTTGAGCTATGAATCTTCTTTTTGAGACGTAAAAGTAAGGTACAGACATTAAAAACAAAAACAAAAACAAAAACTCCTTGGATGCCTGAAGTAGGAGTAAATGAAGCTAGGGTTGTATTGCATTTCTTACCGTTATTTGTCCCAATTGCTTCTAAAACAGCAGTGAATACCAAAATCCTTAGGTGTACCTGAGCACTGAGAAATATTAAAGACACTGAAGCTTCCAACCTAACACCAATCTCTGATGCTTTGCAAAGCTCTAAGTAGTAAAAGGCTTCACGGACTGTGTGGCACACAAGTCCTTCATGTGTGATCACCAACTGAGAGATTTGAAAGAAAAAGGAATTATGAGTGAAAGCATTTCAGACTATCAACTTCTCACTTGTTACTTCTCTTGTTTTATCCACGTGTGCATCTATTTATAATGCTGTCACCGTTTGATAAAACAAACGTTGAAAGAAAGAAGTACTAGAAAGTCCAAATGTAAGTGAACTCATCTTATCTTTGAGTAGCTTCAAGACCCATACTGTTGTGTGTATGTGTGTGTGTGTGTGTGTGTGTGTGTGAAAACAGATACTGTAACATTTGCCATCGTAGCCATTTTAAGCATGCAGTTCAGTAGTGCAAAACATATTCACACTGTTATGAAACAGATCTTCAGAAGTTTTGCATTTTGCAAATTTGAAACTTTATATCTATTAAACAATAATTCTCTTTTCTCCCCACTTTCTTCCAGCCCTTGATCACCACCATTGTACTTTCTGTTTCTATGAACTTCACCATGAATTATAGTTTTTGTCCATTTGTAGCTGGTTTATTTTACTTAGCACAGTGTCCTCAGGGTGCATCATGGTATGGGTATGCCATTTTGTTTTAGCCATTCATCTATTGGTGGACATTTTGGGTTGCTTCCACTTCTTTGCTATAATGAATAATGAAGCCATGAATATGGGAGTGCGTGTATCTCTTCAGGATACTGGTTTCATTTCCTTTCAGTATATATCCAGCAGTGTGATTGCTAGATCATATGACAGTTCTAATTCTAATTTTTAAAGGAAACTCCATACAGTTTTCCATAGTGATTGCACCCTTTTGCAATCCCATGACAGTGCAGAAAGGTACTAATTTCTCCACATCCTGGCCACTATTTGTTATTTTCTTTTCTTTCTTTTTTATAATAATAGCCATCCTTAATGGCCTGGAAGTGATATCTCATTGTGGTTTTGATTTGTGTTTTTTTGATGAGTAGTGATATCAAACACCTTTTCACATGCTTGTTAGCCATTTGCCTATCATCGTTGGGGAAATATCACTTCAGTGATCTTGCCCATGTTTAAATTGGGTTATGTGATTTTCGTTGTTGAGTTGTAGTTCTTGGTATATTCTGGATATTAACCCTTTACCTTTTCACTATGTTACCTGTATCCTTTGGTTCACAAGTTTTTTTTTTTTAATTTAAACTAAGAGAAGACAATTAAAGATGTCAAAAAAAAAAAGAGTGAAAAGAGAGATGATAGATAGCTACTGGACAAGTAGGGAGCATTTGAAAGCGAAAAAGCAAAAAACTCGCGGACCCTTCTCTGTAGTTCCTTTTTATTGGTTTTTTTTCCTTGTGCTAGTCCTTGGAATCTGATTGGCTCCTGGGCTTGTCTGACACCTTAACCTCTGAGTTCTCTTAGCCATGTGACCTTTCTTTGTCCTTTGGTAGAGAGTAAGATTATGGGTGGGTGCCTTAGGGCCAGCTTGCCAGGCAAGCACTCTAACCACTGAGGTAAATCCCCAGCCCGAGTTTTGTGATTTTTATGTTAATCACATTGCCTGAGGCCTTCCCCAAACTCATTCCTTTGCCTTTGTCTCTTTAATTGTGGTCTTTAATTGTTGGAATCTAGCTGCCTTTGTGTTTCTAACTATTGGATTATAGCTGTCTTTGCCTTTCAGAGTCTGGCTTTAGAAGTCAAGATTGTCTATTAATTTTTAATAATGTTCAAGGAGGACTTTACATTTTCCCTACCTAGCTGTGGGAACCCTGTCCCTACATTCCCTCCTCTGAGACAACCATCCAACTGCTGTTGGGGAAACAGGCGACGACTGATCTGGCTTCTTCTAGCTGAATGGGGTCATAGTTGGAGAGCAGTGGATGGAAATCTTCAGGAGGGAGGTTTTGTCCAATGGGCCTTGCTAGAAGAAGTCTGGCAGCTTTACAATGAGTTTCGTGTGTATGACCACTTGGGGTTTGGCAGCCTCTAGGCAAAGGAAAAGAGAAAGGAGGTTTACCAAAAGATTAAAGGCACGTATGACTAAAGCATGAGCAACAGGATGGAAAGCTAGACTGGGGAAGGACCCATGTTAGACATTGTTTTTAATTTGTTGGAAAAACAATTGACAAAAGTTTTTAAGTTTGATTCAGTTATCAGTTTATCCATTTATCTATTTTGCTTTTGTTGCCTGTGCTTTACTATTATAGCCAAGAAATCATTGCTGAGGCAAATACGAGTATTTTTTCCTACATTTTCTTCTAGGAGCTTTATAGCCTTAGAGATATAGGGAAAAAAAAATATGCTCCCAACCTGTTAGATGTCAGATATATGCTGAGTTTGTGTTCCCCAAAATCAAAGAATGAATTCTAAGGAGCAAAGGAGGTTAAGAGCAGGAAAAGTTATTGAGAGACAGGACGGGACCCGAGTGCGTTGCCTGCGAGCCTGCTTTTCAGAGGAAGTTTTATAGGGCAACATCACAAGGTGGGCACAACGTGGGTTAGAACTATGATCAGTCAATAACATCACAAGTGTAGTCACTTAGGTAATATTGACCCAATGAGGAAACAGGTCGTGTAGCAAATGGACATGGAAAGAACAAAGACATTTCAGGATGGGGTGGATCTGGAGTCCCTGGTTGCCCATGGTGGTGACCCATATTTGTCTAGGCTTTATCAGATCGGATGAATATAATCCTCAGTTTATCGTTTATCTCCCAGGCATGTGTGTGGCTCTGGTTGTTTTATCCTTATCTTGAGGCCTGGCCTTCCATGGATGCATCTTTGGTCATAGTTGTAGTGTATTCTTTTCTTGGTTTTGACTCCGTCGAGGGCCCAGCCCTGAGTGACTGCCTGTAATATTTCTACCTAACTCAGCTGTCTATAATACTAGGTCTTTAATCCATTTGACTTAATTTTTATATATGATGTAAGAGTCACCCAGTTTTTCCAACACTTTGTTGAAAAGACTGTCATTTCCCCTGTTGGTCTTGGCCCCCTTATCAATGATCATTTGATTACATATTTGGGAGTTTATTTCCGAGATCTGTTTTCTATTCCAGTGAGATATGAGATATTTCCTTTTTTTTTTTTTGGTGCTGGAGGTTGAACTCAGGGCCTTGCGCTTGCTAGGCAAGCACTCTAACCACTGAGCTAAATCCCTGACCCCAGTTCCTCAGTTTTTCAGGGTGTGGAAGGTTGCTGGGGATTGAACTCAGGCCTCATGCATGCTAGGTAAGTCCTCTCCCACTGGGCTATACCCCCAGCCTCGTACCACACTTTGACTCCTGTAGCCTTGTAGTATGTTGTGAAATCAGAAAGTGTGAGTCTTTTAGTTCTGTCCTGTTTCAAGATTGTTGCTTATTCGGGGTTCCTTGATCGTCCGTATGGATTTTAGGATGAATTTTTTTCCATGTCTGTAAAACATGCCATGAGGATTTTCATACAGATTACATTGACAATCTCTTAATGGAGTATCTAAAAAAAAGTAGTGAAATCTACTGGCCACAGACAAAAGTGTGAAAGCAAGATGATTACGTAATTTTTCTCAACCTCTTTTGTAAAGTGAAACTATCGTAGTAGAAAATTATGCAAGTAAACACATTTGTCTTATTATATCTTTTTCTCAACTCTATGCAGATAGTATAAAAATGGACTCCAGTAAGAAAGAATGAAAGAACAATTTATTCCTTTGACCATTGCGGCCTTTATAATAATGGCAGGTATTACCCTAGTATCATACAATTTGCTTAGTTTTTTATGTTATGTAAAGCATTTACATTCATTTACATCTCATTTGATCGTGGTCCAAAGCAGTATTTCCCAAAGTTATGGTCCCGGAAATACTAATTCCTCGAAAAAGGATTTTGTGATTAAATAATATGGGAAGCATTTCAAACTGCACCCCATAGAGTCTGCACTCATCACAGATTGATTAGTTGAGGCTCTGAGAGGCATCATGGAAGGCTTGTAAAGAAATCAGCTCAGTCTTGTACAAGCCAGTATATAGCAGGCATTTATAGCCACATTTTTTGTAAGCCTATTAATGAATCTAAGGTACAACTAGAGGCCCTTGGAGCAAAGAATTTTAAATGAACAGTGTTTTTAGATGCTGAGATTGTTCGAGTGGCACAGAAAATAAGATGGAACCAATTTCTCCCTTTGCCTTTATTATAAAGGGCTGAAGCTGGGAGCTAAACGTGGCCTGCGTGGAAACCTGGGTATGTTTGTAATAAAGAAACTGGGCGATTTCTTCCATATGCCATTTGCGTCATCTGTGTGGAGCTGTGTGCCATCCTGCTTGTGGCAAACCCTCGCTCGAAAGGAGCAGAGTCTGAGGGTGCCGTGACTCAAGCCAGACAGTCTCCGATCGATGGGATCTGCTTTATTGACTCTTCACATGCTGATTTTATATCATTTCCTAGAGACGAAAATAACCAATAAATCACCTTTCATCTAGCCTGGTTAATCACAATTGCTTGTTTATATGTTTTTCTCCCAGAACATGATATATCCTCACTCCTCGTTTCTCTTGTATTTTAAAGAATGCCTTCTTCCAAAACATCATAAGAATTCAAAAACCTTTAAACAATGTATTATTTATCTTTCTGGCCACACAGATTCCTTCCGAGTCATTACAATCCATCAACCGTGCATTTGCTGACTTAATCATGAGCAGATTTGGTTTTCAGGAGACTGAGGCAGCTATAAAGGACAAATCCATTAGGGTCTCTCGCATCCATTATGAGCACGAGGGAGAGGTGCTCACTGCCACCAAGGGCAAGCCTGTGGACTTGCGTTTGTTCAGTTTTACAGCCTCTTCTTAAGAAAAAGTAATTTAGATTACTAGGCAAAAATTAAATATTCATCTAGAATTATAAAATAAATCACCATAACAACAAAATATTTAAAGATGGCAAGTTTTGGAAAGATCTCATACTCTAAAAAAAATTTTTATTATTAAACTACATGATATGCCCCTCAATAAAATTATTTGTGTGCAAACAATTTTATTGCCTGTTTGTGCAACGGTGATTTTTGTCATACTTTATGCAGAGAACTTGGAAGGAAAAATAAATCTTTCCTCCACCACAGTGGATCAAATAATGTTTCCTCTTTTTTCTAGTGTGGAAGTTTCTTTTGCATTATGACTTATTGTTGGTATCGGCATGTCCATTTTTAGGATTATTACTGCTTTTAGGAAAACTTGTTTCAGGTGTCTTTCATATATGAGCCCCAAGACATCAAGGCTTTGTGGGGAGTTGTCTCTTGACAACTTGATTTTTTTTGATCTCTAGGGATTGAACCCAGTGGGCTCTATCCCCAGTCCTTTCGTTTTATTTTTTTATTTTGAGGCAAGGTCTCACCAAATTACTCAGGCTAGCCTCAAACTGCAACCCTCTTGCCTCAGCCTCCCAAATAGCTGGGATTATAGGCATATACCATGGCTCCCATCTGCAGGGGGTAATCTTGAATACTTTGAATGAACAGTACTCACTGGACAGCCTATCTTCTTTGTCCCTGGTGTTATTGCGTATAATGAGGATAATACTGAACCTGGCACTTGGATTTCACAAGGCTGAGTGCTTAGATACAGTAGTGGTAGGAGTCTTATTGGAAATCCTTCTTGCACAAGGACAGCTAGTAGTAACTAAACTATAAAGAAGAGGCTGTGAATGCTGTGAGCCACATACACATCTCACTAAACCAAAACTGTGTCATCACAGATTTCCTTATTCATTGGTTGGGAGCTTCCCATGGCTACGCCCATGTCACCCAATACAAGAGGAAATAAGACTGAGGGGAAGCGGAAGTGGGAGAGGCAGTGTTTCAAGCATTTACAGTTAAAATATCATATTTCTATAAACATTACGAGAACAGATGGCCATGGAAACACATAAATTCAAGCAAGAGGCCTTGAAACTTAAGCTTCATTAGTTTCATGGTAAATCTACTTCTAGTTTAAAGTCAAATTTTCTTCCTCCAGACATGCTGCTGTTTCTTTTGGAAGGATATAGGTTTGCACCTTGAACCAAAGGCCAGATCTATAGGAAACAAAGCAAATGCATAGGAGACTCTATCTCAATTGACCAATTTATTAAATTTAATAAAACAATTACTTAGCATTATTTGGATCAGTGACTCTTAAATCTGGCAGTGGGTTAAAACATATATGTAGCTTTCTAAAATACCCATTCCAGCTGGACGTGATGGCGGACGCCTGGAATCTCAGTTCTGTGGGAGACTGAGGCAGAAGGGTGGCAAGTTCCTGCTCAGCCTGTGAAGCTTTGAGAAACTCTGTCCAAAACAAAACAAAACCAAAATAAGGGCTGGGACATAGCTCAACGCAAAGGCCCTACGTTTAATCCCCAATACCACACAAACAAATTCTTTTCTTTGGCTGTGAACCCAGAAATCCTGATTCCGTAGGCCCAAGACAAAGCCCTGGAATCGTCAGTGTTAAAGTTTTCTGGTTGATTCTGATTCAGCCAGGTTTGAGAGCCACGATGAAGACAAAACCCTGGGATGACTCTCTGTGGCCTACACCCTTACAGGGTAGAACAAAGGGTGACCCTAAAGGAGAGATTTTGACTCAGCATAAATAAGGAGAAGCAGAAAGTTTCCCTCCAAACTGACTCGACTGGAGTTGAGTAAGAAGATTGTGAGAAGGGTTTGTATTACCCCAACTTTTTTGGGGCGGAAGCAAAACTAGAGAAACCCTTTTCAGGTTAGTTTAGGCACAGAAAGCAGCCTACTGGCTTCTGTGGCTGAAACGTCTATTTCAGGCCTGGCTGAATCAAGGTTTAAAAAGGCCGGACATTTCCCTTGGAGAGAAGGCGCCTTTCAATACTTTCTGATAGAGCAGTAGAGTTTTATTGAGCTGGCTGCACCAAGTGTCCCTTTCTTTTTTTAGGGACTGCTGTGGGGGTCACCTTGTGGCCAGGCAACTGGTCTAGACACAGAGGGGTGGTGCTCTGGAACTTGCCTAGTGATCTGTAGCTTTCTAGCTCCGCTTAGGGAAGGGTCCTACAAGCAGTGTCCCGAGTCTCAGGCCCGAACCAATCTAATAGCCCAAAAGCAGCCCAAAGTCTGACTGAGGTGGGTCCCTAAAGCTGGTGGCCTCGGACTGCTGGGGAGCCTGCGTGCTGATGTCTTCTGGGTTGGCTGGAGCTACAGCGATACTCCTGAGAGAAGATGGGAAAGGGCGCAAGGTTGCGGTTTGCGGATTATTATCTGTGGGAAAAACTGCAATTCTGGAGCAGTTCCTCCATGGAAATCATACTATTAGAAAAGAAGATAGCGAGATGGTGGAAGATACATGGGAGATGTGTAATAGGCTTCTGTGGAAACAGACCAGGGAATGGAGGGACAGTTACATCTTCCTGACATCAGAGGCCACAAGAAGGCATTCAACTGCCAAAGCATTATTCTTCATTTGCTGATGGCTTTGTTCTTGTGGACAGTGGGGATGAGCCTATAGAGATACCTGGATATGCATATTTCTCATGGCACAACTCACAACATAAAAGTTACGAAATCAGTTTAGGTGCTTGTCAATGCAGGAGTGGATGAAGAAGATGAGGTATGTGTACACGGTGGAGTTTATTTAGCCATAAAGAAGCATGAAATCATGTCGTTTGCAGGAAAATGAATGGAACTGGAGACCATCGCATTAAGCAAAGTAAGCCAGACTCAGACAAGTGTTGTATGTTTTCCCTAATATGTGGAATTTAAAATAAATGACATGAAAGAAGGGACACTGTTAGGTGAAAGGAATGGAGTCAGAGAGGAGAAGCTAATAGGGATGATAGATATGACCAAAGTGTGTTCTATGCATGTACAAAAATGCCACCACAAAACCTAAAAAAAAGGAGGAAAAAAATCCACTTCTATCTGTTACTGCATTTCAGAAATATGTTGAACACTCTTATCTGCAAAGTCTCGACTGAACAGCTTAATTTTTACTCCCCTTTTATTCTTTTTTTTTTTTTTTTTTGGTACCAGGGATTGAACTCTGGGACTTGTGCTTCCAAGGCAAGCACTCTAACCACTGAGCTAAATCCCTGGCCCTCCCCTTTTATTCTTGTACTATAATTTTAATAGTATTACCAGAAGAAGGGAGTAAAAAAAAAATAAGTGCTTGAGATGTAGATACCATCTCAAATGAAAAAAAAAAGACTAAGGATTTTTACATCCTGACCTTGATTTAAAAATTTACACAGACTCATACAAAATCTAGAAAGTGGATGGCATGTTTCTCCCAAAGGAACATACAAGATTAAACTTGTATATCCTTTAAATATAAAATAATCCAGATTTTAAACCTGATTGGATCTGGATGTGCAAAGAAAAAAATGGTTCTTACTAAATGCTTTTTTTGTATCTAGCGCTTTACAAATATTCTCTCCTCAAATACCTGATTTATAGATGATGCAACCAAGGCTCAATTAAGTGATTCTCACAGAGACCTACACTTTCAAGCGTAGTACCATCTAATTCCTGGATCACAAATGGTTCCTATGAGGGAGAAAAGCTGGTACGAAGCGTGAATGATCCTAGCAGAGGCAAGGTCCAAGCATAAGATAAAGACCCAAGTATTTAGTTAAATGAATGGTAGCCATAGTCAACATGTAGAGTGTAGGAGATCAGGAAGTTATTTGTGTGGGATTAGAGGGGCTCCTCTGTAGCTCTCTCTCCCTAAGACAGAACATTTCTTGGAGCTGGATGAATTGACCTTCAAGTCTCAGTGGTGAGCAGGCTGTTGACTTCTATTTGAGCTCTGATGTTGAGAAGTTCTGCTTCCTTAGCAAACACACTTAGCATCACATCGGCATTTCATTTCAGAGAAAGGCCGTCATGGACTGAAGCACCTGTTATCAAACAGTCACAGTATGTGTAGAAGTCTAATAGAATGGCAGTAAACAGACAATTCATTAATCAATTATTGCTACAAATCCAAACCATCCTGACAACTCATATTAGTTATGTGATTTTAAAAAAATGTGCAACTGCTTTATATATACTGATGCCATGTTTCCTCACTATGAATTTTTAAAAGGCTGATACTTTCTGCAAGTTAGTTAAATATTGATTACTATTTTTTTTTTGGTGCCGGGGATCGAACTCAGGGCCTTGCGCTTGGTAGGCAAGCACTTTAACTACTGAGCTAAATCCGCAACCCAATATTGATTACTATTTTTACAACCTCCCTCATGACAATGCCTGTTGCATATGCAAGTGTAACACAAAATGAGAACCGTGGCTCTCCATATGGAGACTGCACTGAGCAGATGCCATCCTCAGGATGTGTGCTCTGGAGGAAAAGACGTTAATCAAAATGAGGCTAGTGAAGCAGCTCTTAATGATGAGATCTGGTTTCTAATTTGCGAGATGACTGACGCATGCAGGATAGTCAAAGCACATTAGGCAGAAGCAACAACCCTCTGCTTCAAGCAGTAAATTTTCAAGGGAGCAAGGAACAGGGATATATCTTGTCTTGTTCTTTAATTACTGAGTTAATTAATTGCTGGAAGTGAAATTGTTATCTCTAGACACCTTAATATAGGCACAGTGGAAGAAAATACAGAGCTCAGAGCGCCAGTCTGACAGCCCCACAGATTGACAGAAACATCTATCGGGGGAAAATTCTATCAGCTAATATTATTGTCCTCAATACGTCTTTTTCCATTAAGCTTAGAAACCTTTAAGACACTTTCACTTTTGCATTTTGTAGAGTGAGAATTGGTATTTTGCTTATAACAGTCAAAGAAAGGGAGAAACATTCCAAGCAAAATAGAGTATTTTTGTTACAGTTAGCTATGAAGGACTTAAATAAGAAATTCAAATGAAGTCTACCAAAAGTCAGTCCTATTTTTTAAAGGCAAATCAGACATATGTTGGCCAAAATGTGTGCCCCACACTCAAATATTAAGGTCGCATTCATCTTTGACTTTTCTCTGAATATACCTATGAACTCAAGGTACACTTGAAATGTTACTGAAGTCAGTAAAAGAATCAGAATGTTGGGGAAGGTTTTAGTGTCAGGTGATACTGGAAGAGGAAAGCATTTTCATAAGAGAGAAAACCTCAGTCCATGTAAGGTAGCACGAGGAAATGGAATTCTTTATTTTATTGTATTTAATGTGGGTGCTGGGGATTGAACTGAGGCCCTTGTGCTTGTTAGGCAGGCACTCTACCACTGAGCTAAATCCCCAACTCCAATATGGAATTCTCAGTTCCCTTAGAGTTGAGCTCCTAGCAGAGCTGCAGAAAGATGAGGAGGAGGAGGAGGAGGAGGAGAAGGAGGAAAACTGTGATTTAGTAGAAACTGTCAGTTGCCTCTGTACTGAAGTTGGAGTCTAGCTCACCCAAGAAATGCACCATGGAATTATAGATGATGTAATGCAATTTCAGACTAATATTCATACACAGGGAAATGGAGAATTGAGGCCATTAGGTAGATAATGAAGACATATTTCTCATTATTGGAGATTTAAAAGACTATAAAGATAATCTTAAGACTAGGGTGGGTAAAGGGACTACATGGAGACAAGAGAATGCATAAAAGGACAACTACCGTGGTGTCATACAGTAAGGCCATGCAAGTCACATTTTATAGTAAAACAGAAATGAATATTTGAGATAATTAGCAGAATACTATGCTCAAGAACATCAAAATGTACAGTAATCACAAACAGACCAAAGGAAACTACACATTAAAATTACAAATTAGATTTTGCTTCTCAAATTATATGCATTTATATATATTTTTAAATATTGGATGAAGTATTTTAAATGACATGGGAATTAGAATTGGAATTCAGAAATGCTATTTTTAAGCTTTGCAAATCAGGAACAATTCCACAGGTTGCTTTCCCCATGAATAAAGAAGGCCGTCATTTCAGCTCTGTCCTTTTAACACGGTAACTTCTAACTGCTTTGGGCTGATCAGTGCACCTCAAAAAATGCAAAGTTCTGAATCAATTGCAAGCATTCAAAAACCTAAAGGGCATAAAAGACACTTTAAAGGTAACAGATATCATCTCTTATTTTACCAACTCTTCCATATTTTCAAATTAACTGCTAACTAATCACAGTGTTAACTGGTTGCTAAAGCTTTAGCAAACTATGTTAAGTAGAATGATAGAGCACAGGGCTTAAAATCTTACTTCAGCACGGACTACAAAGGAGGCTACACAGGACCTTGGCTAAGCACATGAGCTGTGAAATTGCGTGGAATCCTGCCCTCACTGTGACCTTGTGAAACGGATTTCTAATTTTTACCTGCATCTACCTGTGGACATTGGCAAATGGGTTCAGTGGTTTGTTTACAGTCAATAAAAATTCTTGCTTGAAGAACAACAAGGCGAATGCACTTGTTTATCGTTTGCTTATCAGTTCGCTCATGCACCTCCTGATTGGTGTACTCAACAATCATAGTCCCTGTCTGGAATTTGAACTAAGGAAGCCAGCGGGAATTTCTTGCCTGTAGAAGGCATTTGAGCTCAAGGTTTTTTAGATTGAGGCCAAGATGGTCAAACTGGGGCAAGTGGGAGATGAAGAATGAGCATCTGAGAGAAAGATTAGAGTGAGACCGAGAGCCAAGGCAGCAAGATGCAGAGAGGCACAGGCAGACGCAAGTGACAAGGCCCAGAGACAGGACAAGGCTTTGGTTTCTGACCCTAGACCCAGGCACCGCGATCACTCTGGGGGTCCTTGAAAGGTTTCCTCAATGCACCAGATCACTACCACATCCCTCCCCATTTCAGCTCTGTGTGTGTGTGTGTGTGTGTGTGTGTGTGTGTGTGTGTGTGTAGAGGGTACTGAGGATGGAGCCCAAGAGCACCATACCACTGAGCGATACCCCCAGCCCTTTTACATTTTATTTTGAAACAGGAGCTCACTGAGTTGCCCATTCTGGCCTCAAACCCGTGACCCTCCTGGATCAGCCTCTGAGTAGCTGGGATTGCCATCATGTATCACTATGCCTGGCTCCATCCTAGTTTTTTGTTTTTGTTTTTGTTTTCACTGTATCTTACATATTTGATTGAACCAAGAAGATTAATTGGTATGTTTTAGATATGCATAATGATCGCATTCATCAAGGTTAATTTGTACCTGTACATGATACATCTTGTTTTTCCCCCCTTCCCACCCCTCCCTTCAACTTCTCTTCCCCTCCTTATTTACCACAGCTTTATTTACATTTTTTCCATTTTTTCTCATTTTCTTTTCTTTTCCTTTTCCCTTCCTTCCTTTCTCCCTCCCTCCTCCCTAGTTCTCCTTCCCATTTGATTGTTTTCTTTTTCACAATATCTATTATACATTTTCATCCTTATTTACACTTACTGTTTCTCATACCAGAGAAATTGGTATCTTCCCAGAAGAATTAAATGCATCATACCACAGTGATATATACACAACCATGTTTATAGCAACAGTTTGTAATAGCTACAACTTGGAAACAACCGAAATGCCCAGCAACTGATGAATGGATAAAGAAGATGTAGGTTTTTTATACAATGATACTCTGCCATAAAAAGAGTACTACTTTGCCATAAAAAGGATAAATTTGAGACATTTCTAGGTAAATGGGTGGATTTTAAGAACATACTGTCAAGCGAAATAAATCCATCCTAATTTTGCTGTGCTTTTATGTCTTACAACTTAAAGTCTAATACATAGTAGATACTGAAAAAAATATTCTCTTTGGACTCAGTAACTGGGTTCCCTGTTGACTCAAGGTGGAATCTATTTATTTTAGATGGGTAGGAATTAAGACAGCATATTGATATCGGTGCTTTTTTATTCCAGTGAATCTGGAGGAAGAAAAAAAAAATAAGAGAACAGTTTTGGGAACGGTCCTGGTAAGGAGCTTGATCCTTAATATCATTCATTCATTTGTCTCCTTACTTGCTGACGTTGCTGGTTGGTAAATGGACATTCAGCTAGAAATAGAAGGGAGAGAAGAATTGGAAGTAGAAATAGTTTTAATTGATTTGTCATTATTTCTGTGATAACACGATCATTTAAAGAGATGGTATCCATTTATAGTTTGAGAAATAAAGAAACATCAAGTGACCGTTCATTGAATAAGATGACATAAGACAATACAGTAGGCCCTCCATAGAGATTCTGTGTCTAGGGGTTTGATCAACCTCAGATGGAAAATTTAAAAGAATTTATGTCTGTACTGAGTATGTGTAGATTTTTTTATTCTTGTTATTACTCCTTAAACAATACAGTATCACAGCAATCTATGTAGAATTTATATTTTATTAGATACTACAAGTAATCTGAAGATGATTTAAACTATACGGGAGGGTGTGGCAGGTTTTTGCAAATACCGCACCATTTCATACAAAGTGCTTGATCATCTTCAGATTTTGGTATCCACCCTGGGGCTGAGGGAAGTCTTGGAACCAGCCCCCATCATGGGTACTAGTGTTAGATTTGTTATAAGGCGTTTATTTACCCTCTCTGCTGTGATAATATATCATAATAAACTGTGCCCTGCTGGATCAATGCAATCATGCTTCTTTTCTGACTAGCTATGAGTCCATAAAAAGTCCCAGATGCTGCAGACAGAAACTGGTTCGAGTGACCGCACAGAAGTCTCAGATCATTGGGTTTAGCTAATGGAGGCTGAAATTCCGCACTTTTTTTTAATTTACCAAGAACATGTGTTTGTACATTTTGTACATTGTAGATACATACAATGATCACAGTCATCATAGTTAATTGGTACCTGTACATGATATATCTTGGTTCACACTTTTAATGAAGCATGACATTTAGGTGTTGCAGTAAATTGTGTATTTCAGTATGGAACTCTAGGAAATTAAGTATTTTTACAGTTACAAAGTAAGATCAACTATTGAGATATTATTTATTGCCTTAAAATATTTAGCACTTCATTTATCTGTCAATAATTACTACTTTTTACTGAAAACATTTACTATTATTAAGTGATAAGGAAAGAGAGCTAATAATACCTACTATAAATTCATTTATGGACACAATGAAGAACTTTAGTATTATAGTGATATTTATAATTCAAATATTAATTATCTAAATATCATATGTACTATTCATTGCATTGTAATCTATAACACTTTATCTCAAAATAATTACTAGTATTTAGTAGCATTAGCATTTAGTACTAGCAATACTAGTGTTTAGTAATTCTTTACCAAATAATAATTATTGTTATTTAGCTTAAAACATACTATTTATAATAGTATATAAAAACATTGTTTGCATATATTGCATATATTACATAATGTACCATATTTAGTACTGTATTTATCCTTAATTAATATTCCCATTTAAGCCCAAATATAAATAAAACTCTAGTGCATTTATAATAATGTAGTGCTACATGGTAATAAAAATTATTTCAGAATATTTGGAAAATGCGGAAAATAGAAGAAAAGACAAAAGTCCCACATACACAATTCACAAAGACATCCTCTTGTTGACAGTTTATTCTCTTTATTTTTGGTCTTTTTTCTGTACAGAAATTGTATTTTTCTTATTGTCATTTTCCTTGGTCATGAAAACAACATAAAATTTCACACCCTAAAAAAGTCATACTGTAGCCACAGCATTTTCTAAGTTTTTTATAAAATCTTCACGAAAGTTTAATAATAACACAAACTTTCACCGTGTGGTTGTGGAATATTGAGCATGTCATTTCTAACTGGAAATTTAAATTCTTTCTAAATATTTGTTGTGCCCGTTCTTTTTGTTGTTGTTGTTTCGCAGTGCTGGGCATCGAACCCGGGACCTCATGCGTGGTAGGCAAGGGCTTGACTCCGGAGCTATGTTTGCAATCCTTCTTCGGGTATTTTAAGTCTTCATAAAAACGTAGTGCTGCCTTCCTATTATCTGTATTTTAGACTTTTGGCTGGGGATTTAGCTCAGTGGTTAGAGTGCTGGCCTTGTAAGCACAAGGCCCTGAGTTCAATCCCTAGCACCAAAAAAACCCCATAATAATAAAATATATTTTATGCTTTTAAATATGGTTATGTGTTTTAAATAATCACCATAGATCTTTTAAATTCATATGGGATTTAGGGATTTCCACTTGTGATACTGCGGAATTTACTATAACCTACTAAGGACGCCGTGATCAGATTCTTGGGATTGAGTTGTTATTGCTGAGGGTTTTGTGTTTTGGAGTCTGTCCTCGTAGAACTGTCTGGGGAAAGTGATTCAGTGCTAGTATCTGGACTATTTTTCCTATTGGTGCTTTGTTTAAAGCTTTTTTATATAATAAAAATGACACATGTTTTAACAAGACAAACTGAGTACAGAAACAAAAAATTTAGTACCCTGTCCCTGTTCTTGTTGAATCCCCTGGTCTCCCACCCAGGTAATTGGTGAAAAATTACAGCCTTCTGTATCTTTCTCAATGAAAGATCTAGAAATCATGCATACCATATGTATCTAGAAATATAGATGCATATAAACATACAAAAATTTTAAAAAAATTATATACCACATATGCTATTCTACAGTCTTTTTGATTTCCTAAGTACAGAGATCTCCAGAGCAATGAGATACACCTAATATCCTTTTTAATAGCTGCATAATAACACATGGTGTCAGGGTGCATCGTAATTTATTCCTTACAATGGACATCCAGATTGTCTAAAGGCAGACTTTTTTGCCATTATAAATAACATCATAATAGAGATGCTTAAACATGTACATATTAATTTGCATTTCTCTTGGATGCATTCTTCTGAGAATCTTTAAGGTATGTGGATATCTGAACTTTCAGCAGCTATTTCCAGATTAATTTCACAAAAGCCTGCAGCAGTTTGTGCTTTCTTCAGCTGTTGATCAGATTGGCAGTTTCAGCGCCAGCCCCAACAAAATTAACTCCTCTGACTTTTAATGACCGACAATCTGGAGCTGAAAAATTGTCTTGCTCAACTTGTATTTCCATCCTACTGTTGAAGTTATGCACATTTTGAGAGTTTCTTGCTGATCTGCTTCTTGTTTTATGAATTGTCCAATATTTCATTGCATCATTAGTGTTTTTTAGTGAATAACAGGAGAAAATTGTAAGGGAAAATGATGCCGGGCTCATCACATAGGGCGTAAATATTTTGCTGCAATCTACCATTTGCTTTTCAGTTTCATTTATGAAATCTTTCCTAAATAACTTAAAAATAACCATGAGATTTTTTTTTTTTGGTTAGCAGGGTATATTTCAAATGGAGAGTAAATTATGCCAATACCATTTATTCAATTAATTATGCATTGCCCTGAGTTGAAATGCCAAGTTGGTTATCTATCAAGTTACCATATAGCTTTAGATTTTTTTTGTCCTCCTTATTTTATTGCATTTCTCTATTAATATCTCTACTGTGCTAAATCATGGTAGGGAGTTCTATACTATAAAAATAATTAAAATAACAGTGTTACTTTGTTGATGGCGAATATACAGTTCTTAAATACTGTCAACAGTATCCTAATAGACACTAAAATATAAATGTGTAGGAATAGCGTCTTATCACGGTGGCTTTGTAGTAAATTTGAATATGTGGCGAGGCAAGATGGTTCCCATCCATCAGCTGCATATGTAACCAGGCGCACGTGCATACACACACATCTTCTTCTAAAAAACTGGCTTTTCTCAGTTATTGATATTTTATATAAGTGTATGTTCATGTTGACTGGAGCTTTGTTTGCTTATTCATCATGCCGGGCTGGGAAGCAAACCCAATACCTGATGATGCTAGGCAAGTGCTCTAATACTGAGCTACATCGCCAGCCCATGACTAGTTTTCAGTATTAATATTATTCATTTTGCGTTAAACTTTTTCATTCATTTAGAAATAGTTGCCATTTCTGATAGTGAGATTTCTCACACAGTATCTGGAAATGTTTCTCTTTGAGCTCAGATTTTGTTTATATCCCTCAGTGAAAGTTACACTTTTCCAAATAAAGGTCATGTGCCTATCTTGTGTTATAGATTTCTGTTTGTTTGCTTGCTTTTGGTTTGCCTAAGATGAATGGAAAATTTTTTCCCATTTCTACTTCTAACTACTTAATGTTATTATTAAATAAAATTACTGTGGGGTTTTGAATATTTATTTTGTATTTACTCACTTTAATAATTTCTCTTATTATTTAAAAAAGTTAACGAGGCTCTTGGCTTTTCTGAATATATACTAATAATAAGCTGGCATAGTGGCGCATGCTTGTAATCCCAGCATTCTGGGAGGCTGAGGCAGGAGGATTACAAATTCAAACTTAGCCTGGGCACCTTAATGACTTAGTGGGACCCTGCCTCAAAATTTAAAAAAATTTTAAAGGACTTGGGATGTAGCTCACTGTGAAGGCCCTGGGTCAGTCTCCAGGACCACACATACAAAAAAAAAAAAGAAAGATTTTTTTGGTCTCTTTTTTCAATATTTATAATCACAATTTTCTTTCCTTACTTTTTTAGTTTAAACCGAAAATTATAATTGTGGCCACAGCTCTTGTTCCTAATTTTATTTATATGTTAATAGTTTCTTTTTTATTAGTATATGTTTGTAACACATAATAATCACATTCATCTTGGGAACTGCTACATATACATCTGACATATCCCTTTTCTTGCTCTCCTGTGTTCCCCTGTCCTCAGATCCCTGCTTAACATATCTGTTACAGCTTTTTTCTTATTTTTTCTTTTTTTTGGTACTGAAGATTGAACCCAGGGCCTTGTACATGCTAGACGCGTCACATCCCACTGAATCGCGTCCCCAACCCTTTTCATTTTATTTTTATTTTGAGACAGTCTCGCTAAGCTGCCCAGGCTGTCTGGAATTTAAATGCTACCTTGACCTCTCAAGAAACTGGGGTGATAGGACCAGATCCTGGATAGGGTCATACCACCATGTCCAGCTTTTCATGGGATTTTCATAAAGGTCGTTAGCATATTGTATTTTCTCTTCTAGGTTACTGAGAGTTTTGCTGAAAGTGGCTAAGTACTGATATTAGAATGCGGTCTTTTCTTTTTACTCTGTTGTTTAATGAACTAATTTTCAGTGGTAAAGCACTTGTTCTGGGTTCAAGTCTCAGTGCCACTAATTAAGTTAGTAGATCTCTAAAATTGAACAATACTCATGGAATAAAGAAATTTAAATTTTCAGAAATGATAATATCTATTGCAATGAAAGCCTTTCAATATAGCTTTATAAATAGTTGAGGTTACCTTGTATTTATTATCAGAGGTCAAACGAATCAGAAAACACTTACGAGGGCCCTGGTAACATTTGAGTAACCTTACATAGTCATAGTTTCTAAAAATCCCATCTTATAGAAAATAGTGAAAAATTAAAAAGTAGCATATGTATAAAATGAGTTATTTGAGCAGACTCTAGTTCTCTCATATGATGTTATAAGTCTAAAATAAAAAATCTTTGAGAAGCCAGTGTTATGCATCCCAGGAAAAAGCATATCAACACTGATCTACAATGTTTTATACCATTTGCAATAAAGGAAATTCACTCTTCTACTTACACAGAATACTGAAACACTCTTTCTACTTATGCTTCCCTTTCAATTTTTTTTAAAGCAGAAATTAATGACTGTCCTTGAAAAATATGCAAAATGATTGCAAAGCTATGCAGAAATATAAAAAACTCTGGCATACAGGCAAATAAAACAAAACATACACTTTAAACTACTCAAAAGTGAATTTAACAGCCATGCTGCTGTTGCTTAGCTTGAGTGAGAGGGTGAAACTGTGGCATGTGTTTGATGAAATGCAAGTGTTGTCCTTGACAGTCAATGATTTCATGTTTTACTCTGACAAGTGACAAAACTCTCATCCACAATCATAGTTCACAAAATCAGTCGTGGAACCAGAGCTCCTGCAGGATGCTGTGCACGACGAGGTCAGATTTAAGTCTGCTCAGATTTCCTCGAGACTCTTTTAGATTTAGCCATGTAGCATTAGGTCCTTTGTGAGGTCATTTTTGGCGGGGACAGCAGACTTGATGTCAGCAAGTTTAGATCATGAATACACATTTAATTTCAAGATCACTGGAGCAGAAATTACCATCAAAAGAATTTTGCAGGGTTCCAGGTGAGTACAGATTTTTGCCTGTAGAAAAATTGAAAAAAAATTACTCTCTACTTCAGCCTGAAGAAACATTTTCCCCCCTAGCATTGAAAAGTTAATATGATTGCCTCCTCCCACATCCCTTTCCAGAGCAGCAGTTTGGACAGAAAAGCACATGGTGGCTCTGAAGTTTTCCTAATGGCATGTAAGGCTTTGAATGGAAAGAATTATCTCAGTGAGCTAATCACAGTTATCCACCAAATAAGCCAAGCCATGAAAAAACTCATCCATGTCCAATTGTCCTAAGTAAATGTTCCTTTACTCTCCATGTTCCCTGCCCCTCCTGGTTTTGTTTTTGTAGGCTCTGTGTGTGTGTGTGTGTGTGTGTGTGTGTGTGTGTGTGTGTCTGTTTGAAGGTCATTCAAGTGCTCAAGGTTCATCTTCTAGAAAGCCAGCAAATTTCTCTCTTTAGGAAAAGAACATTATTTTCTACTGCTCTTCCTTTATTGAAAAAATCTTGACGGTGTCCTTGAAACTTTTTGTTTGCTTGTTTGCTTGCTTTTGGGGTTAAGTATAAGATTTAATTCGTTCTAATTATTTTGGGTAGTCCTTTCCCTGGTCTCAGGTAGTTTCTTCACATGCATATGCTGATCAGTAGCTGTTCAATACCCACATGCTATATCTCTCCAGAATTTTCTTTGTGGAGGTCACTTCTTTTCTGCCCTGCAAACTCTGGGCGTCTTAGCTTCCTTGGACTGCCAGGTCCATCTTCGCAGCTCATGGAGATCTGTGAGCTGTGCCTAGACCCCTGTTCCCTGCACTGCAGCGTGGAATATGATTCCAGGCAATAAGCTGTGACATGCAGAGGGCTCAGCCTCTTGGTTTTGCATCTCTTAGAGGTTACTGCCCTTTGTTGCCTGATGCTCTTGGATGTTGTCATTTCATATGTATTGTCTGATGTAGCTGTCTGATGGAAAGGTATGTAGTGTTCCTGTTACTCCTTCCTTAGCAACAGCAGGAGTCCTGTTAATTAACCTTTTACTGAACAGTTTCATCATTCATTAGTGATTCTTGCACTAATCAATTGTTTCATCATTGGATCTTGGTGGGTTTTTTTAAACCTACTTTTTAAAAAATTAAGCAGCCTCCCTCAGTAAAGAAGAGCCTTCTTGAATCAACTAGAAATGGGTTTCCAATCATTATAGAAGGGCAGAATTAATGTCTCGCTCTTCCTCTTCTTTCAGAATGAAGAGTTGTAATGGTTGGCTCTAATAGTGTCAAATCAGGGTCTTCTTTTTTATTTTTTATTTTTTCTGTTGCTTTTAGTTAATTTTGAGGGTTATTATAGACTGGAAGGGTTTGCTTATTTATTTACCCTATTTCAATCACTTTATAGTCATTGTTCCTTCCACAGCTCAAATTGTACCAAATTTAGCCAGTGGAAGTACCATCATTCAGCTCTTGGGTCTGTATGAAACATGCCCATCAAGCTGAGCAACCTTGCTTTGCAGCAAGCAGCTATTTTAAATTTTATAGTGTAATTTCCATGCTCTGGACCTTGAAATTTTTCCATTTCTTTAAGTTCTCCTGGTTCCCTTTAACAGAAAATATTATTTATAAATGCAGGCCTAGACCCTAGTGGAATTCTGTGTTGTAGGGTCAATGGAGGAAACTATTTTAGATGTCATAGCCTGACAACTATATTAATCACACTTTACCCTATTGTGCACAATAGCATCCCACACTAGCAAAAGCACCTTTTAGTAAATCCTGGAATGAAATGATGCTTTAGCATAGTTACTGTACACTTTTTTTTCAGGATAAATTTTAAAATCAAAGAAAAAGATTTGGGGGCATAATTGAAGGACCTTTTCAAGGCTCTTCAGGGCTCTCACAAGAACTTCTTGTGGTCGGAATTCATTCAAGGTTAGAGCACTTGTTCTTGCTTGGTTGAGGAACAGATCCTTATTGCCTGGAAAACTTTTTTAAAATAAATAGTGCTACCAAAGTTTTACCCAAAAAGAATTAAATCAGAATTTGGGGAGAGATAGCCCAGCATCGCTGTTTTTGTTTTAAATTTTGTTTTGTTTAAATCTTCTTAGTAGATCATAATGTGCTGCGAGAGTTGAGAATTATTCCCTTAGGATCTTGATGTCATTTAAGAATGTAAGGGTTACTGAAATAAGTAATAACTGAAAGTGTGATTGTTTCTTTTCACATCTCAGGGATGTTAGAGAGAAAAGAAATAGCCAGGTCTTTTGGGTGTCTAGACAATTGCTGAGAAGAACAGTAGAAGAGATAAGCAAACTGCATTCTCACTGGATCAAATCCAGTGATCAAGACTAGTTTATGAAAGAAACAAAATTTTATTAAGACATACTTGTTTGACCTGTTGGCTGATTGACAAAGTTAAATGCACTGTTTGCGTAATGCAGCATCGACA
The DNA here is from genome assembly GCA_004026905.1 of Hystrix cristata. Lineage (NCBI taxonomy): Eukaryota > Metazoa > Chordata > Mammalia > Rodentia > Hystricidae > Hystrix > Hystrix cristata. The sequence continues at coordinate 62,882 of PVJO010005010.1, read as the reverse complement.
TCTTTTATTCATGTCATTCTGTTCTTGTAGTGGCCAGATGCAAGTGCTTCTGTTTTCAAGTGACTGCGACCTGGAACTCAGGACAGTTGCCATATTGTTCTTTTATTCTGTTGCAGAAAATAATTTTCCAAATTAATCATACCACTGTCTCCTTCCAGTAATGGCCTGAAATCTAAAACAAGGGAATTGCTGGTGTGGTGAGAAATGGTTTTCTCACTTAATTTGTCGAGTTTCCAACTACTCGTGTATTCTCAAGCAGAGCTGCAGCCAAGTCTTTATATTTCAGAACTCAATTACAATTGATCAAAATATTGTTTCTGAAAAGCCAGTTGACAAAAGATGGTATTCTGGAAGGTTGTCCTCTTGTAGTCTGTTTGGGCTTCTAAAACCAAATGCCAGAGACTGGGTGGCTGATAAACAGCAGAAATTTATTACTCACAGTTCTGGAGACTGAGCAGTCCAAGATTATGGCACCAGTTGATACAGTGCTGATGAGGGCCCACTTCCTGTTTCCATGCCTTCTCCCTGGGAAAGGGTAGAACTTTGGGCTCTTCAGTCCCTTCTGACATTCTCGAGGGCTCCACCCTTATGATCTAATTGCCCCACCAAAGCCCCACCTCCTGATTCCCATCTCAATGGGGATTAGATTTCAACACAGAGATCTCACAGGTCACAATATTCAATTCACAGCATGCTACCAATTTCTTAATATGTAAATATTTAAATACGCAGAAAAGTTAAAAAGAGAGTAGTACAGTGAACACCAGCACAGCCATCCCTGGTTTTCACAATGGGAAGCATTTTTCTGTGTGTGTTACTCTCCATCCACTACTGTACTGACTTCACAGTTTACACAAGGGAAATTTATTTTCCCACGATTCTAGAAGCTGGAAGTTCAAGAAAAAGGTGTCATCAGGGTTGGCTGTGTGACCGCTCCCCTTGTAGATGGTCTCCTCTCCCTGTGTCTTCACACGGTTCTCCCTTTGTGTGTTTGTGTTCTAATCTTTTCCTATGAGGATACCGGGCAGGTTGGGTTAAGATCTACAAGCTCATTTAATTAATCACACCTCTAAAGATTCTCCTCCAAATGTATTTGCATTCTGAGATACTGATGATTAGTATGTCAACATACACGTTCTAGAGGACATAATTCAGCCCACAACTATTTTATCTCTTTCTTCCTGTCGTGTACAGGCATATTGATTTGATGCTCCATTTGAAAATATGTTGTAGATATTAACGGTTCAGTACAAAATGTTTTACCTTGCATCTTTTGAGAATAAAAATGATCTTAGTAATACACACCTGTAATCTCAGCTCCTTGTTAGGCTGAGACAGGAAGATCAAATATTCGAATACAGTCTGGATAATTTAGTAAGAAATGAAAGGAGACTTATTGGACAAATAGCTGATCCAAAATCCATTTGTTTAAAACAAGTATGTGCAATAATAATAAAAAGAACCAGAAGAAACGTATACGTGGTGTGATTGAAAACTAGGGTGAATATTTAAGTTTTAAAAAATGGATTGTGTAACAGACACACCACCAATAATTCGCATCAAAATACTCACCACCACTCGAACACACGTATCCCATTGTTCACACTTCTCCAGAGCGTCATTCTTGCTGCTTTCCGAAGCAGTTCCGGAAGTCCTTTCTCAGGAGCATCTTTAGTTGCACCGATGTGGCTGCCTCGATGTCCTGAACCCATTTAAAATGTTTGTCTTTCATTGTCGTTCTGACTTTAGGAAAAACTAGCAGTAATGCAGCGACAGGTCTGGAGAATAGGGCCATGCAGTGTTTTTACAAACCTGCCTTCCCATTGAATGGAACACAGCAGCAGCATTCACTGCATTTTTTATCATACATGGTGACACTCACGAAAGAGGACTTCCAGAACTGCTTCAGAAGGTGGCAAGAATGAGGGGAGAAGCGTGTTCAAAGGCAGGCGGAGTGTACTGAGGAGGGCTAATGACCGTGTGTCTTTTGTGATAATAAAGTTTTTAAAATTTAACATTCACTGCATATTTCAATCATACCTCATAACTTTTTTCAGGTGATTACTTTCGTTTCTTCACAAATTACATGCATGTGAATTAATGTGATTTTTGTCTTCTCTTTGATTTTTGTTGTTTTGGGGGGATTTAAAAAATACTATATACTACTTTTATAACTAGAAACAAAGCTATAAATGAAGTTAAGGCATTTAGAAATTGAAAAAAAAATACAATGTCCTCATAAACTATTCCTATGTAATATTTCAAAGTTAGATCGCATTTTATATTGAATTATATATTTCTAAAAGCATGTGTTTTGGAAAAGTGGAGAATATCACAAACCCTCATGAATCTATCATAGGGGTTCAGCACCCATTTTTTTTTTACATATAGGTATTTGAATAGAAATCAGTTTGTAAACACATAACATTTGATAAACAACCTTCACTAATTTGCATACTAATTTCCTCTCATTTTTCTCTCTTTCCTTTTTTCAAATTCCAGACATCATGTTACTTTAGTCTTAAATACTACTGTATGAAACTCAAAAAAGAATGGGCACCTTTTCTTGTATAACCACATATAATAAAACTAAGAATAATTCCTAACTCCATCTAATAATCAGGCTATAATAAAATTTCTCCTTTCTGTTAAAAAAAAAAGCAAAAAAAACCTTTCTAAAGATTGGTTTGTACATATAGCGTTCCAAACAAGCTCAATTCTTGTATTTGGCTGTTGATAATCTTCCTCTGCCTTAATCTTTAGTCTAAAATATTCTCTACTTCTATTTGTTTTTGGGTCATTGGTTTCTGCTTTGCTTTGCTTTGCTTTGCTTTGCTTTGCTTCTTTGTCCTGGTGCAGGGATTAGCCTTGAATGTGCTAGGTAAGGGTTCTATCAGTGAGCTACACTCCCAGCCTCTCCATTGAATTCTTGAAGAAAAATGCTCAAATGTCCTGTAAAGTGACCCACACTGAGATTTGGCCAAAGAGATGTTTTTAAAGAGAACGAATGCCGCGTTGCAGGGTGATTCTGTAAACTGGGCCTCACTGAACATCTGCAGAATATGAAATTCCCATAAATACCTGTGAGTAAAAAATCTCTAATAAGATTTTGACTTAATCCAAACTAATTAGATATAGTAAATTGTGTTCCCTTTTTTGAATGTATTATTTGAGATGAAAAAGAAATTGGGTTATAGAGTATTTGGCTTTTTAAAGAACATTTGAACTAGCACTTTCAAGGAATGTAACTAAGAAAAATATTCTCCAGTTGCGTACCTTATATGAGCATCATTATATTCATTATGAATTGAACACTATTTATGGAAAAGTCAGCAAAGATTAAAAGTGGTCTTTGAAGTTTGAGAATACGAGTTTTGGATTCTATTCCCATGTAAGTGATATCGTCAGATTGCCGGAAAGAACACAAGATGCTCAGAGAAATTTGAATGTCAGATAAACAACAAATACTGTTTTTTAGCATAAGTACACCCCATGCAATATATGGGACATATTTATAATAAAAATTATTCATTGTTTACCTGAAATCTAACTTTATCTGGGCATCTTGTATTTTTATTTTCTAAATCTGGCAAACCCATGGATAAAATCTCTGCTTGGTAGGCAGAAACTACCTGAGGAGGAAGTACAGTGCTGAGGAGGGAGAACCGTGTGAGGACCCTGTGACCTTCTTGACCCCTCTTTCTCTCCTGCTTTCTTCCCTCCTTTTCTCCTTCCTTCCTACTTCCTTTCTTCCCTTTCTTGTTTTCAGTGCTGGGGACTGAACCAAGACCTCGCACGTGCTAGGTGCAGCCATCAGTTAAATATGTCTGGAGTGAGAAGTGCCTGGCAGATCAGTACATCAGCGATCTGGGTGTGTCTGTGGAGTATTTCCAGAGGTGATTGTCATGTGGACCAGTGAAGCGAGGTGGGAAGACCCATCCTAGTTGTGGGTAGCACCAATCAATGGATATGTGACCTGGATGGAATAAAAAAGGGAAGCAGCAAGTGTGCCCATTTTTGAAGACCCCCAGTCTTCCTGAGTGGGCCCATCCTTTGCTGCTGCCGCCTTTGGACATCGGTCAACTCTGGCTTTCTGGCCCACAGATGGCCGTTGTGGTCTCCCCTGCCTCTGATACTGTAACCCTACCTAATAAATTCCCTTGTAAAATTAGAGTTTTCTTTTCAATAGACTCTGTTCCTCTAAGTGCCCTAACCAACAGCCCGGGCAAACTCTCTACCGCTGAGCTGCGTCTGCAGCTCAGCCACATTTCTAAAATGTGAGAAATGCTGAGTGTCCATTGACTCCTCGTTTGGTTGCTTGGGAGGCTGAGCTTCTTATTTCTGCCCATGAGCTCCTCCTTGGGGGACCAGCCAAACTCAAGTATAACATGGGAAAGTTCTTGTTCTGCTCTCTCCCTGAAAACAGAAGTCAGAGGCTGGAATCCTGCAGGAGTCTGCAGTGAAAATGGGCCCGTTGCAGTTTCCTTAGGCCCTCTCTTTAGACATCAGGGTGCAATACTGAATGTAATTCAGAATAAAAGACGAGAGACAAAGAAGAAGATAAGAGGGGTAGGAAAATTACCTCCCATGATCCTGACCTTAAAAGTCCTATCTTTGGTCTGTAAAACTTACCTCTGAACCTCCTCACACCTAAGTCGGGGAGGAAAACCCACTGGGCCACAGAAACCCCTTGAGTAGGCAAAGAAAGCTTCTTTATTCACAAAGAAGCACAGGCTTTACCAGCCCCTAGTTCTGGAGGAAATTGCTTCTAGGGATCATATTCAGGATGTGTAAGAATAGTAGAGAAGCGACTCTTCCTTCAAAGCAAAACAAAAACAAAACTCCTTTGTAAAGAAATTTCAAAGCCTCCACTGCCTGAACGTGTTGGGGTGGTTTAATAGCAGTCTGATACAGTTTATGTCCTGTGTATCCTTAACTATGCAAAGATTTTACATCTAGGTTCTTTCAAACATGGGAAAAAAGCCAGAATAAAATGACCCACAGCTATCAACGCTCAGTGGCCTCCCAGGTTTTTTTTTTTTTTTTTATTTCTTGGACTCTCGCTTATGAAGGTGCACTTCAGTTTTGCCCTTGATCTCTTGTCTGACCAACTGACTTAGATTTGGATTCTGAACTTGCTGTTTGTTTGTAAGAGGTGGGGCTCTCCGTGTCACACGGACTGGAGTGTAGCAGCTGTTCACAGATGTGGCACAGTTTCTCGCCCGGGTAGCTTCACCCCTCCGTAGGCAATGTGGTGGTCCCCTGTTCCCTGGAACTCAGCACACTGATGTGGAACTTAGTGCAGACGTCAGAAGTTCAGCATAGCACACGGTACGCAGCCCCAAACTCCCGGATGTAAAGGATCCTCCTGCCTCAGACTGCCTGGTAACTGGAACTACAGGCACACACTGTATGGCCTGGTTTCCAGGTTTTTGATTTGGTAAATTTAACCATTATTTCTCCTGTCCCTTTTCACATATCAGTAGCTCAAGAATGTGGCCTTTTTCTCTGTCCTTGTTGGCCACCATGCTCTAGTTATACCTGCATAAAGGAGGTAGATGGACTGCAGTAAGAGTCTCAACTTTTCACCCCTCCCAGCACCCACACCCTTTGGCAGTGCCCGGCTACACTGCCCTTTGGGCTTACTCGTGTGTCTTTGCCCAATGGGACAAAAGCAAATTTAACAAAAAAGAGGTTTGAAAAGTGTGTGCATAGTTCTGCTTGCCCTCTCGCACAACTGAACGCTCTTTTTTGGACCTGTGCCACCACCTCAAGACCATGCCTCAGCTGGTCCCCTGGAGGACTCTGTGGCAGAGAAGCCGGTCTTCAGCTGAGGCCACCCTAGACCAGCTGCCACAGGCTTGTGAGTAAGCCCAGCCCAGAGCCACAGAATGACTCATCTGACCCACAGACTCAAGAGAATGGCTTGTTATTTCAAGCTGTTGAGTTTTGGGCTAGTTTATTACACAGCAATAGTTGCTTGGTACAGTGGGGAAGATGAATCTCATGCCTAAATTGAAGAGGGCCATCATATTCCTGCAGAAAAAGGAGCTCTATGGACTCTCATCAGATAGATGAGGGCATTTTGCTTTCCCAGAAAATATTCTGAATTTTCTGACAGTTAAATGAGTCTTCTTAAAAGTCCCCAAACTCTACTTCTTGCAGGATGCAAGTCAGTGATAACAGTCACTGGTCTGGAAAATTCTAACCCAAATCTTAATATGTCTGCTCTATCGTGAGCTATGAGGAAAATTATTTCAAGGGCAATGGAGTTTACATTTGGGTCAGAAAATTCTGGTATCTCTTAAGCAGTCCAGATTGATACCATTATTTTGTGAACCATGAAATTGGGAGCTCCTTTCTGATATTTTTGATCTAGCAGTAAAAGCTGACTTCACTATTTTAATCCAAGCGTGAATACTTCAATGATTACAAAAAGAGAAAGACACGAAAGGGGAAAACCACAGAAGAATAAATGTTGTTCCAAAAAGAAGATTAAGCCAGTAAAAACGGTGGAGATGAGAGTGAAGAGCGGGTCTCCGGGTTCCCTGGAAACCCACCTGGTAATACAAAGAGAGAACCATGCAGACTAAGATCAGAGAACTACACATGGCAGTGAATTCAATTATCTTCTAAATGAAAAAATAAAATATTCCTGGAGTCAATTAGAGCTGGACCCAGTCCTGACTCTTGTAATTGAATATGGGAAATGATTTGGGGCTGTAGTTTATGTTGATGAAGAGACAGAATATGTGATACATGCTCTTTTCGTTAAAATGAATAATTTTTGCAACTAATTCAAGTATGTACGAATTTTTTTCAGTCTTGATACATATACAGTAGGTCCTCTTAAGGCCAGGAAATAATAAAAATGATCTTTTAATAATACATTTTTCTGAGTAAAACGCACGCAAACACTCATTTTAGTATTACTGAGAGAATATTCTATGGATCTATGTGGTTTAGAGCTCAGAAGTCAATTAGTTTTTTTGAACTACTAAAAGTGAGGTTAGAAATTTTGTCAATCACACAGTTACTATCCATATGGACACTAGCCTAATTGAATTACAATAACAGCCAAATCATGGCTGATTAAAAAGGTTTGACCTAATTATGGCAAAGATTTGGAGGTGGGCTGGACGTGTAGCTAGGTGGTAGGGTAATTGCCTAACAGTTCAAGGCCCTAGTTCAAGTCCCTAAACACAGAAAAGATCTGGAGCAGCTATGGGGAGGGGCTAGGCACAGTTACTATCTTCATACTATGGAAACTTCATTCCTTATTTTTCTTTGGACAGGTCTTATGCCAGAGACAGTCTCTGAAATGGTTAGAAACACAATGTAGAGGGCTTTAGAAATGATCTCTGTCCTTTCTCTTACTTTACAAAGACAAAGCTGCATGCAGCCAGGGCCACAGCCCATGAGGGACAGGCCCCATTGCTAGAATCACTTTGAATTTTGTGATACCCTTCTGCCAAGGCTTACTGTGTCCAAAGAGAGCACTACACAGCCGGGAAGCATCACATGACTCTCCCAAACTTCGTGGATTCTCACGCACAGCTTTGTCTTGCACAAACATAAACCAGGATTCCTTTGTTGAAAATGACCTTCTTTTAAAGCCAGAAGCTGTCAGCACTGACCTGGACCCCAGAGACTTTGCAACAGGAGCCACTGTGGGGGCTGAGCAAGGGAGAGAGAGAGACCCCCAACCTAATGCACAAGGGGTGCAAAATGTCCGCACACTTTAGGGAGAAACAGAATAAAAGAAGAAGTAATTGAAAGTGAAGCATTTACCAACAAGAAAGAGTCCAAGTAAAGCGCCCCACATAAGCATGCTGGAAGCCGTGCTTGCAAGGGTCAGGGATCTGCTTTCCATTTCTAACGAACCCATGTTCCCTGGGTACTGTAGGAACAAGTTCCTTATAGCACTGTTCATTTTTACTGATTTTATTATCATTGGCTCGACTTTACAAAAGAGAGGAAAATGAAAAGTGAATTACTGTGGTGAGCTTGGCAACGTGAAAGGGTGTATCAAGATGACATTGCACCACTGACTCCGGTTTTCCTTTGAATTGCACAGTTAACATCACAGAACAATATGGGAAATGAGCCAGATTACATGGTACATTAAAATAATCACAAGTTATTTCCTTAACCCCACAACCTAGGCAGTGCCACGGACCACTGGCTTTCCATGAGATGGAGAAATACTTTCCATCTTTTGGAGAAGTTCTAGTTTAGTCCTTGAAAATTATATTTGGATTTCTTGATTTCATTGTCTCCTGTTGTTAACATGTTTTGGATAGTACAAGGCCTAAACCTGTTCCCTTTGGCAGCTAAGATTGTGAGTTGAGTAACACATTGTTTCAGGTTTTGTAAAGTTTATCAAGATTAGGATGTTTTCCTGTTATACAGGAATTAAAGAGCATACCAAAAATTTGTTTGGGATGATGTTGATTTTATTTTCCTTACAGAAAGAAGGAGACTGCTAATTACTTTCCTTCTTAGAAAATTAGGTTTATTTATGTCCATTTGTATTATAAATATGAAGCCTTTCAAATTAATTCAATATATTTTCTTTAGGTTGGCTTTGGCCTATAGTAACAAAAAGAGTGAATTGTACAAGACCCACCTGCCATAAACTATATTTAAACGTAGAATTTTCTTCCTTGCTTCTCTGTGACTGACCCTTGATTGTGTCTCTTTGGCGGAATATTTGTCAGAAGTCAGTTTAATGTTCCTTTCAAATCATTTAGCCTAAAGTCATGACTGGAAGTACACAAGACCTCTTGTCAGTTTGCTTAGACTTGGGGTCAGCTTCATAGAGATATAAGAAGTATTAATTCCTGCAAGTAAAGTTCATCATCTTCCTGGTAGAGGACTTTAAGATGAGAAACCAAAAATGGCAGAAGAGCAGTGCTCCCTGGAAACCTGAAGAGTTCGTATACTTTTAATAAAATATTTCCTCATTAAACAATGTAATTATTAACTAGACAGCTTTTTATACTTTGTTAGCTATATCTCACACATTGAACTGTGGAAAGACTAAGGTTTTTAGGAGGCAAAGTGTATTTTATTGCTATATTATTGAAACCAAGAATTTTGGTTTGCAAGTTTACTTATGCAGAATGTAATGCATCTAATTAATACTGAAAGTGTTTCTCTGCCTTCAAAGCTGTAGGTGTGTCTTGTTTCCACTTTTTAGAAGGCTGTTACGACTCGGGAGTTTCCCCAGTGTCCTGAGAAGAGATCCCACGCTCTGGGCTTTCTTCTCCCAGCATGGAATCATCCTTCCTTTGTCAGGAGGGGAGCACACATGTGTAGCTTAGAAGCTTCGTCCATCCTAGTAGTTTATAATGTTGGTAATGTATCACCCTGTAAAACTTCATCTTTTTGATCCTTCTCAGGTACCAGCAAAGCTTGTCAAATTTCTCCAAAATTACTAGTGAAGAAACTGAAACTTTGAGGTGTTAGCAACTTGACTGATCCTCTTTCAATCTGCCGTAGCCACAGTGTGGTCTTTGCCGTTCCTCTGATAACAGAACCTCACTCACCTCAAGTTTATTGCTGTGCCCTTTGCCCGGAATGCTTTTGCTCCAGACTTCCATTGAACTGAGGGGTACATGGGATGTGCGGCTTTTAGTGTTAAGGCTGGTAAAATCCCGGGGGAGCTGGGTGAGTTAAAACATATACAAGTGGTTCTTCACTTATCATGGCTCCACTTAGGATATTTTGACTTTATGGTGGTGTAAAAGTGTGCCTGTGGGACCATTCTGTTTTTTCCATTTTCAGTACAGTATGCAATCAATTATATGACATATTCAATACTTCATTATAAAGTGAATTTTGTATTAGATGATTTGGCCCAACTGTAGGCTAGTGTAAATGTTTCAAGTAGGTTAGGCCAAGCCAGGGTGTTTAGGAGATTAGGTGTGTTACATGCATTTTCTACTTGCAGTATTTTCAACTTGTGTTCCCTGGGACATTACCCATCCAAGCCTTGGTTGTTTCTTGGTGTTTCCACAGCCCCTAGAAGAGAGCCTGACACAGGGTAAATATTTGTTATGTGAGTAAATGAGGGCTATGCAGAGTCAGTTCTGGCAATGAGAGGCAGAAAGGACCGCCATACTGGTTTGCAGAGACAACATTCAGTATCAGAACTGGTGGTGTTAGTGGCATAAGATGCAACGTCCAGAGTCTAGCGATGGCAAGTGATATTTCCACCAGATCACTGCAGTGGGACTTAAGGCATTTTTGTGGCTATGCAGCCTCTGAGCATGGTTCTTTAGCCCTCCCAAATATGTCATAGACTATCTAATATCACTGTAATAGAGCTGGACTTAGAAAAAGTGATATGAAAGAAGCGGGGGCAGCCTAGACAGGCACAGTTAGATGTGATGCAATTGAGATCCTGCGTCTCGGGGAGACCAGAGGAGAGGAGTCGCGTAACGGAGAGGTTGAAGGAGAGCGAGACCTTGTTGAGAGAGACCACCCGTGAGGCCAGCCGGTCTTCTGAGCTTCATCCTGAGGTAGTGAGGATTTATTCCAACTGGAGTCGCGACAGTCACGTCAGGGGGGAAAAGCCAGCTGTAGAGGGCCTGAGACAAGGAGAAAGGATGCCTTGAAGATAATTCCATCGCAGTGTCTGCTTCCAGTTAGAGTGTGGAGAGTTCCAGCAGACCATAGCTGTCATCCTAATGACCAAATCAAACTGTAAAACTGTAGTTTTGAAAAACCTTACAAGAGAACTGAGGATGGGAAGAAACTAAAGGAATCAAATTCCAGAAGCAGGCTCCTTGCAGGAAAGGAAAGGCCTGTGGTTGCTCTTATCCTTAAGAGAAGGACAAGGGGGAAAGAATGCAGCTGCACTTTGGACACACATAAGGCCTTTGTGAGCAAACGTGACAAGTGCAAACTCCGTGGACATACAGCTCGGAGTGAATCTGCACCTGCTACTTGTGCTAAGGTGAGAATAAGGCAGGAGAACAGAGGCAGATCTTCCCTGAGACAGATGGGGTCTCTGCAAAGGTAAGGATGGAGCGAGAGAAAAGAGAATCATCCATGTTCAGCTCACCAGGCTGCTGGCAGCCGATGGCCGGTGATGAGACAAGACAGCGGAGAAAGTGCGGGAGGCACCAGGGGCTTCCAGGACCTGGCGGCAGGGTGGGACAGAAAGGCTGGAGGCACTTCTGTGAAGCATCCGGGGACCTCACAGAGTGTAAGGTGAGAGCCCTCTAACCTGGGAGGAGAGAGGTCACTCAAAACCTAACAAACTGAGCATGTGACTGAAAAAAAGAAAAGAAAAGAAACAAAACAAAAAGGAAAACAATCCCCCACAATGCAGTATCTGGCTTCTACAGCTGAGTGAGTTCGCAACACTTGAAAGCCAGCGACGCCGGTGTGAAGTACAGGGATGTCCAGACATTTTGCCGGCAAACGTTCAGCCCTCAGATATCCTGGAAGGAAAGAAAGCCTGATCCTGTTTTCAAAACATTTGATGCCAGTGATGAAGTTAGTCAAATAAGGCTGCAGCCAAGTCCAGATCCAGTTCAACTCCAGATCACAGCGAGATAGAACAGTCTCTCGCGGCCCGCCAGGAGACTAGTACACCCTGTTTTCAAGGTAATTACTACTTTGGTCTCTGCTGGGCTGTTGTTTGTTTTGCTCTGTTTTGTTTTGTTTTTTGGTGCCAGGGATTGAACTTGGAACCCCGGGTCTTGTATATACTACTCACTCTACCACCCAGCTACACCCCCAGCGTTCTGCTGTTCTGTACCTAAAATATATTACACACAGTGACAGCTGTGTGTCACACAAAGGAGCAAGAAATGTGACCCATGGTCAAGAGAGGAAATAATCAACTGAAGTACACATAGGGATGGCTGAGATGATGGAATCGCCAGACAGGAACATTGTGAGAAAAATGCTTATGTGTGTACCACAAAGGTAGAAAACAGGTGAAGAAACAGGAGTGTCAGCAGAGAAGTGGACACTGTACAAAAGACCCCTCAGATAAGCTAAAATGAAAATGTAATACCAGAAGTGAAGAATTTATTGGATAAGCTCAGTAGCAGGCTGGACTCATCAGAGGAGAAGATTAATGGCCCTGAATGCATTTTGGTAAAATATCCAAAATGAAACACAAAGAGCAAGGAGGCGAAAGCACCGAACGGAACATCTGAGATGTGTGTGACAATATCACATCATCTAACATGTACGAAATTTGATTCCCAGAAATAGGGGAGACAGAAAAGAGGGCAAAAAGTATGTGAAGAGATAATAAGAACAACTCAAAACTGATAAACAATAAATCCTAGACACTCAACTGACCCAAAGTAGGCTAAGTACAAAGAAAACCACAACCAGGCACATCATAAACCACTACAAATAGAAGATAAAGGCATCCATAGAAAGAGACATGTTATCTGTAGGGTGACACAATATAAATAATAGGTGACATTACCAGGAAAAATGGAGGCTAGACGGCAAAAAAATAAACTTTTTTTTCCCTGCAGTACAGGGGATTGAACCTAGAACCTTCACACTGACCTACATCCGTAGCCCTTTTTACATTTTGTTTTGAGACAGGGTTTCACTAAGTTGTCCAGGCTACACTCGAACTTTGGCATCTTCCAGTCTCTCTCTCCTCACTAGCTGGGACTGCAGGCATGTACCATTGCATCTAGTGCTTACAGTGCTGAAAGAGGGTTGGAATGCAGCTTACAGACAGCACGATTGCAAGGCCTTGGGTTCAAGCCCAGTACCAAAGGGAAAAAATGTGCCAGAAGATAGCACCAGGGCTGTATGCATGCTAGACAAGCAACCTACTTCTGAGCTACCTACATACAGCCCCCATGTTTTATCTGGACTGCCCACATAGTCTTGTCATCCAAAACATCCAATCATACCATTGTCATCATCAGGTATTCAGAGCTGGGATAAATCCATAGACCAGATGGGCTCTTGGAGAGAGGAACCAGAGGCTTGAGTAACACAGTGACCGGGCCTAAGAGGGAAACCAATAAAGGAAATGGAGAAAGCGTGCGGAGGAATGACTGCATTGTGGGGTTTCCAAGCAAGGGTATGGTCGGCTTTTGGGGCTGGGAAAATTCTTCAGTGCCTGAGACTGTGTGGCACTGCAGGGCATTTTACATTCTTACCTGCTCAGTTAGCATTTCCAAGTCACTCAGTCATTGTAACCACCCAAATAATGTCCCTTGTGCCTTACATTTCCAAATACTCCGGAAAGCACCATACCACTGGTATGAAAGGGTTTCCCCGCCTTGGCGACATTGACACTGAGGCCATGATTCTTAGTTGTGGGTGGCCGTCCTGTGTACTGAAGGATGCTTCACAGCATTCCCAGCCTCTAATCATTCTATGTCAGCAGCACACTCCCATCCTGATGACCAAAAATACGTCCAATATTGTAAATATCTCCTAGGTGCAAATATCTCACCCCTTTTCCTTCAGCGGAGAGTTGGGTTTGAGAGAACAACAACAACAACAACAAAAGTAAATCTTTTGGGAGAGCGCTCGAAGCACAATCTTAGAAGCAAAGAGGTAAAGAAGAATGCTTCTGAAGAAAAAGAAATACTTCACATACAGATGTGGAAACTGAAATCGGATTGCAGATTGTTAAGGAGAGAGCGGGTTGAGTCAAAAGGACACCAGTGATGTCCGATCAGTTCAGTTCAGTTGAAAAGACACCAGCGAATGAAGAAGTGGAGAGAGATGGCAGATAAATCTGAGTTGGGTAGGAGGTTTCAATTCTTGCCTCAATCCCAATACCAAAATTAATTCCAGATGGATAAATGTAAAACTTAAAAACTGATGTCACAAAAATCTTGGAAGAAAATGCAAGTAGATCCTTAAAAATAAAATAGACACATCAAGGAGCTTTTAAAATATTACAGAATCCAAATTCCATGTACAAAAAATGTGTTAAATATGACTATAAAATTTTAAATTCTGCATGACAAACATGGTATCAAAATCAAAAGACAAATAACAACTGAAAATTTTCCACACATATTGTGGACAAGGAACTGTTCTTGTAACTATACAAAGTGTCTACGAGCAAGAAAGAAAAAGTATGGAAAAGAAAAAAATGTGCGAAGAAAAAATATTAGGCCATCCACAGCAAAGGGGAGCAAAAGAGCAATAAACTTTTATAATTATAAAGATACAAGTCAAAATAATGAGATACCTTTTCTTCTACCACATAGGCAAATGTTTAAAATACTGATCATATTGAATATCAGTGAGCATACAGTAAACTAATTTCATATCCTCTTAGAGGACCTTTAAATTGATGATGCATCGCTGCAGGAAAGTTTTGGGACATCGTTTTAAATTAAAAACATACAACTCTCTAACCCAGAAAGTTCTTAAGAAAAATATTTTGATGGTAATGCTTAGTTTGGAATATAATAATCGGACTAAATAATACCAACATTTTCTCAGAAGTAGAGAGAAGAAAATTCTCTTATCAAAAGCAAATGATAGAGGCTGGGGATGTAGCTCAGTGGCAGAGCACTTGATCGGTATCTCAAAAAAAAAAAAGAAAGCCCAAGAACTTTTAGGGTGATATACGTGTTCTAAAACTAGACTGTGGCATGTACATTTATAACCATACATAGATTTACTAAAACTCATTGTACTACCGTACACTTAACATAGGTGGATTTTATGGTAGGAGTTACAGCTCAGTAAAGTTTCTGAGCCACAAAAAGAGCCCACAAAATCCTAGTTTATTACCTTTTACAAGAGAGAAAGCTCACATGGTCAGATGAGTTGGTCTCTAGGGGACCAGCAGTTAAGATGAAACCAGAGAGCAGGAACGCGAGGGTTTGGAAACCCAGTCACCTGAAGCCAGCAGAATCCAGAGGAGTTGTTTGTGTGTCTATAGTGATGAGGCCCTGAAATATCCCTGAAATGTTTGTGTGTCTATAATGATGAGGCTTCCTTTGTTTGGGGCTGGGAGGTTTCTTAGAGAGTAGAGCAAGGCTAAGCATGGTGGCAAAAAAGGCTAAGAGCTGGTAGAAATCAGTCAGACCTAGCCAGCACGACCCAGGGCTTACACTCTGCTATTTTAACAAGCAGGTTTTTTTTTTTTTAATTCATTTAAAAGCACTACAGAGTAGGAAAGCAAACTGGCATAACTTCTATCATACTACACTTTTAGGAACCACAGGGCTTCAGAATGCCAGAGCAAAAGACTTGCAGGGCCCTGCTCTGAGTCACAGCTGGTATCAGAGTCCATATTGCCCTTCTACCCATCCAGTAGCTTTCGCTGGGAAAGCCGTGCTCATATTTGCCATCATCTTGTTGGAAACACTCATATACTTAAATAGGTCTCACATGAAATGCTCTTCGAATTTCCCACTGACTCTTGCATTTTTACATCCTGAAAATAAACACCGCGAATTTCTTCCTTTGTTTGATCCGTGACAGGCTGCTACTTTCTTTGCGTCTGTTTCACATGCAAGCAAACTGCTGGTTAATTTTTTGAGTGTGCAACTGGAAACTGTGCTCAAAGCCAAGTTGGCATCAGAAACAGTTAATTACGGAACTAATTTCTCCAGTATCAGTAAGCCCAACTGTCATTATTCATCAATTTAGAATTTGGAAGAAATGATTGTTCCATAAAGACATTTCACAAGGATGAAGTTGGGAAATCAAAAGCTAAATATTTTTGAAAGATAGAGAACTTAACTGTATATTCAAGTAGGTGGAACACCTGAGACTCGTCTGTAAATCATACTGAAACTGAGCACAGGTGTTCCCATAAAATGGAGACGGAGCATTACCACACCTTGTATGGAGATTATTTATGTCTCTATTTCCATAACATCTGCATTTTAAATGTAGATATGTCTCTTGCCCAGATTTAGTTCAAGACATTGATTTTAAAAAAGACATTAATCAATACTTTTTTTTTTTTTTTTTGGTGCTAGGGATCGAACTCAGGGCCTTGTGCTTGCAAGACAAGCACTGTAACCACTGAGCTAAATCCCCAGCCCCCCATTAATCAATACTTAATTTAATAGTTCTTAGAAATTTACTGTGAATATATTTTCTCCCAGTTAACACTTTCTCTTTTTCAAAAGCACAAATCAATACAGGCTTTCTTAGAGCCCGTTATTGTTGTTTTTGTAATTTGCCTAATGTATCTGTGGTAAGGAACACATTGTGGTCGATACAAAAGTACAGACTATTTTAATTAAATCAATTTTCACTGTAATTATTGTTTGCATGCCTGTGTCTTCCTCCCTCCTAACACACAGACACACAGACACACACAGACACACACACACACACACACACCCCTTTGTAAGCCTTGGGTCAAGCCCTAGCAAGTGCTCATGTGTCATAGGTGACGCTTTTCAGAGGTGGCTGGACCTAGAGTGTGTGATGCTGGGATTGAGGGTGTGTGATCACTAAATTAGTCCACTGATTGGCATAGTTCTGAGAGTGGACAATGAGAAGGCCCTCCAAGGGCAGGTAGCGTGGACAGAACATAAGGGACAGAGAGAAGGCTGCTGTGGCCATTTACTGCATGCCGCTTCACTACTTTGCTGCCTTCCTGCCTTCTGCCCACCATGAACTGTTTCTCCTCTGCAATACCCCTCGGCTATGCTGCCCTGCCTTGGAGCCAGCTGACTATGGACTGAAACTTCTACAAACTGTGAACTGAAATGAACCTTTCCTCCTTTAACTCTGGATGTCAGGTATTTTGTCTCAGCAATGAGACACCACCTATTATCCAGCTAGAGTCCACTCTTGCTTTGGTGCTGCATACGAAAGACACCCTGATTTGTCCAATTAGTACAGGGAGCTATACCTAGCCCAAGACATTGAATCGTCACTGTCTCAATCAGTCCTAGCAACCCCATTCCTCTCAGCCAACATGGGTCTGAGGGCACCTATGGAATCCAGTGCCGTCACTGAGATGTGAATGAGTCCTCTGAGTGGAGCTTTCAGAAAATCTTCCACTTTCCCATACAACTATCTTAGCATCGCAACACACGAAGTCAAAAAACTAATATATTCAAAATGACAGAGATTCTGAAAAATAGGAAGAATCAGCATGATTAAGTAGCAGCACCAGCTTTGGAGGGGGAAATTGCTTATGCTACTGGGAGTTGAGTACCCATAACTCAAAGCATACCTTACTGATTACCACCCTTAAAGGTGCATAGGAATAGGAAATGTAACTACTTGGTTGTAGGGAAGGCTATTTTTATCTCTTACTCTCTGTGTCCCATTAACTGCTGACTTCCGTTGTCTCCCAAAATCCCCTTCAGCATTAGTTTTCTACTGTATAAAAGTTAACTACCAACTCAGCAATTTAAAACAACACCAATTTATTATTTTGCAGGTCTTGTGGGTCAGGACTCTGCATGGCTGAGCCGGGTTCTCTCTGCAGGCGTGTTAGTCAGTTTGCAGTCATGGTGGTAGAATACCTGAGATAACTTCAAAGGAGGAAAGATTTATTCTGGCTCACAGTTCCAGAGGGATCACTCCCTGGTAGCCTCTGGGCTTGGGGTGAGGCCCGTGGTGTTGCACATCACGGCAGAGCACATGGCAGACAGAACTGCTCACCTCGTGTGCACAAGAAGCAAAAATGGAGAGGGAGGGGCCTGGGGTTGCCATATCCCTGCCGGGGCACACTTCCTATGCTCCACTTCCTCCCGAAGCCTCCACCACTTCCCAGTAGTGCCGCCAGCTGGGCCTCAATACGTGAGATTTGGGGGGATATTCAAGATCCAGACCACAGTGTTAGCAGTCCGAGGCTGAAATCAAGGTGTCAGCAGAGCCTTGCACTTTTCTGGAGCTCAGGATCCTCTCTCAAGCTCACGGGATTGTAGCAGAGTTCAGTTCCCAGTTCCTTGCAGTGATGACCGAGGGCTGTGGTGACCGGAAGGGCTCCTTTCACTCCGAGGGACAGAGAGCTCCCTTCTTCTTTAAGCCAGCAACAAAATTCTCTTGCATCAAATCCCTCTCAGGCTTCAAAGTTCTGATTTCTGCCGGTAGACCCCGCCTGACAGGGTTTCTGTGATGAGCTCTGGCTTGTCAGAAAAATCTCCCTATTTCTAGATCAACTGATTTGGGATGTTAATTATATCTGTGCAAGCCCCGAGCAGGGTGCCAGATTGGAAGGTGGTGGAATCTGGGGTTGGGGTACACCAGGGCCAGGAATCTGGGGTTATCTTAGACTCTGCTTACATCTTTGGGAGGGCAGAAACTGGGACTTGCACATGGTTCTTTGGTTCTTTTTTTTAAAATTATTTTTATATTATTAGTACATGTTTGCAGTTTGTGCAGTATACAGTTATCCTGGGGAGTAGTTGCATGTGCCACAGCTAGTTTCTTTTTTTTTTTTTTTTAATCCCCTTGCCTCTTCCTCCACCTCTCTCCCTCCTCCTCCAATTCCCCAATCCCATTTTGCATTCTTGTTAATATCATTAATTTTAGCTCATGTTATGGCATAAAATGTTTATAGTAATTGAAGTTACTAGGTTCCTGTACATAGCATATCTTTAGTCTACATATTTCTCCTTCCCCCTCCTCCTCACTCCATACAATTTTCCCTTGGACTACTTCCCTATTGCAAGAGATCGATCTCCTTGTCCCCTCTATCCATCCTTTATTATTCTCTTTATTTGTACTTTGGTTCACTCAGTTGAGAGATACTATATGGTATGTAAGCTTTTGTGTCTGGTTTATTTCACTCAACTTTATATTTTCCAGGTTCATCCATTTTCCTGCAAATGTCTCACGTCTGTCATTCTTTATAGCAGAGTAATATTTCGTTATGTATAGATAACACATTTTCTATCCAATCATCTGTTGATAAGTGTACAGGATGTTTCCAGGATTTAGCTATTACAAGTTGTCGCACATGATTCTTAACTTCCTGCCTTTCCTACCATAATGACCTTGTGATGGTTTTCCTCTACCACCAGAGGTTCTGTTTGTATTTATTTATTTCAGTAATCTCAAGTTTATGTTGAAAGCACTGTAAGACACTGGCATTTTATTAGCCACCTTTGGAGAATATTAACTGATGATTTATTCCCAGTGAATCTGATTTAGCAAGTCTGAAGCGAAGCCAAGAATTTTTTTTTTTCCAGAACAGGGAGTTGCTGGGGATTGAACTCATGGCCTTGCGCTTGCTACACAAGCCTTCAACTATTGGCCTAAATCCCCAACACGAGCCAAGGATTTTGATTTTTAAACAGTACCATTTGAGGGCTGCAAGGTAGGTAGCCCATGGGCCTCTGCGGGTAAAAAGTTCCTTAAGTGACAGATCGCTTGAGGGCATCAATGCTACAACAAGTGAGACTCTTAGTGGGAAGACAATGAATACTGACCCCTTTGTTTCTTTAATACTTGCCATATAGTAAGCTTCACCTGCCATACTTTACACATTAAGTATATACTAGTCAAATGAACAAATAAGGTGTACAGGTAAGAATAATTTTGGCTGCAAGAAACAGAAAACCTGACTAATAGTGCTTTTAAAAGCCAGAGTTTACCACGCATGATTGTGCACCCCTGTAATCCCCAGAACTCTGGAAGGATGCGGCAAGAGGATCGGCAAGTTCGAGCCCAGCCTAGGCCACTTAGTAAGTAGTGAGAATGTGTCTCAAACATTTAAAAAGTCCTGGGGCTGTGGCTCGATGCAAATCCCCTGGGTTCAGGCCCTCATACTGAAATGAAAAAAAAAAAAGCCAGAATTCATTTTGCCCCCCAGGAAACAAGGTGCTCACGGGTACACTGTTTTTTTTTTTTTTTTCCCCATTAGTATGTGTTTGTGATGGGTAATGAAGTTCATCTTGAGGAACTGGATATGGATACATTGTTGCAAATACTGGCTGAGAAACTAATGAGGTCTGAACTCATGTGTCTATGACTCTTTCTGGAAATTTCATTGGATATAACTCACATACCACAAAGCTTGCCTATTTAAACTGTAAAATTCATCGATTGCTAGTATAGTTGCGGAGTACTGCAACCATCACTATAATCCAATTTTAGAACATTTTTCTCATTCCCAGAAGAAACCCCCTGCCTCTTAGCAGTCCTTGTCATCCTCCTTCCCCTGCCCAGCCATCAGAAGCCACTAATCTCCTGTTTCTACGGATTTACCGTTTCTCAACATTTCTCATAAATGGAAACAGCCGTACAATACTTGGGAGCCTTTGCCTGGTTTCTTTCACATAGCACAGTCATTTCAAGGTTCCATCCGTTTTATACACAAATTGTTTATCTTTCACCTTTCTATGCTGAATAATTTTCCCCGTTATATGTACATCACATTTTCCCTGTCCATCTCCCACGATTCTCTTCATTTTCTGTTAGTAGGGTGGATAGAGGAGCTCCTGGCTTCACCTTCTCACTGACCTGCAGTTCATGCAGCCGAGAAGCAGCAGCGCTGACCATCCCTTCAGTTATCAGGGAGAAAAGCATTTTCAGGAGAGCCTGTGCTGACTTCCTCTTAGATCTCTTTAGTCAGGACTGGGGCA
The DNA here is from genome assembly GCA_004026905.1 of Hystrix cristata. NCBI lineage: Eukaryota > Metazoa > Chordata > Mammalia > Rodentia > Hystricidae > Hystrix > Hystrix cristata. Next base: position 42,351 of record PVJO010005010.1, on the reverse strand, counting down.
CGCGGCCACCGCAGCTGCACAGAAAGCTGGAAAAGCTGGCATTTTTCACAGAAGTAGGGCAAGGAAAGGGGACGGAGCTCTTGAGTTTCTGCCCCTTTGGGATTTACGATTATTTCTCCACTGTAAATGCACTTTGTTATTCTTGCTTAATATGCGTGGGTATTTTGGTGGAAGACTTAGAGTTATATTTAGCTGTATATAATGCCTTTCCACTAAGTCACCTCAAAAGGACTCATAGGAATTATAATGGGTTCATGGTTATCTCTAAGATCAATTTCTTGTTAAACATTAATTAATTAATTTTTAAAGTTGACAAAATTGTATGTATCTGTCCTGAAGAACCTGCTGTTGTAAAATATGTGTATATTGTTTGGTATCGTTTGAATGTTTTTCTCCCTCCAAAATTCCCAATGTCATGATAGTGGAAGGTGGGGACTTTAGGGGGTGCTTGTGCCATGGAGGTGCTGCCCCGTAAATGAATTCAGTGCTCTTACAAAAGGGCTCAAGGGAACTAGGAGGCGCTTTTTCTTTCTTTTGTGAGTCTAGAAAACACAGTTAACAACGTGCCATCTTGGAGGCAGAATGAACCCCCACCAGACACTCTGTCTGCCCTTGCCTTGATCCTGTACTTACTGTGAGCCTCCAGACTGTGAGAAATGAATTGCTATTATTTATAAATTATCCAGTCTGTTGTATTATGTTATGGTACCAAGGCACTGTGAAGGGCTAAGTCGAGCCATTTCTCATTGCCTTTCCAGAGGCAACCAATCCCGTGGTTGAATGAGGTGCAAACCACTCTGAAGGAGGATGCTCTGGAAAGCAAATCTTGCCTCAGTGTTACCCAAGCTGCATTGCATCTCAGCCTCTCCTTCTGCCCAGCCCTGTATTCTCCTTGTTCCTTTCCCAGGCTCCTAGTAAACATCTAGCATCCCAACTCATCTCACCATCACTCTTGGAGGACCCAACCCTATCAAAGGCCTTGAAAAAACACTTTGGAATTTTCCCTGAAAATTCATCGATAGTATAGAACAAGTTAGAGGTGAAATTTTTTAATATTTGAATTTCACATTTATTAATATATTTCCTCATTTATTTAGCCCTTTAATATCTTTCAACTAAGTTTTCACATTTCTCATTGCACATATTTTGTTGGTTTTCCCCTCTAGGTAGCTTGTATTTTTGACTGTATTTGCATATACCTAATACGTATACTTTTTAAATCATGTTTTCTAAATGTCACTGCGAGTTTATGAAACCATAACTGGCTTTTGTATATTGATGATACATGTGTTCTTATGCACATACTGGGAAGAAAGCTATTTTCACACCTTGGCCACTGAACAAAAGAATTAACCTTCATTTCAATTGAGCCGCCTTGCATTACATGCCCATTCTAAATGAATCACCGAAGCCAGGAAAATGCCACGTGTTGATTGGCTGGACTGGAATTCCATGGTGCAGTAACACACCCAGGTCACGTGGGCACAAAATTCAGGGTTTGAGGTTAGGAAGGATGAATGAGGGGTGTACTCAGGATACCTGCCAGATCCACTACTCTGTAAATTGTTTCTGTCACAATCAGGGTCCATGATATCAGTTCTACTAAATAGCTTGACAATTCATTAGAGCCACAGCAGTAGCAATCCCAAGAGTACTTCAAATTATCACCAAGGTTACAATAATATTTAGGTTGAATTTTTTATTTTATTTTTAACTCAGTTTAAGAGTAAAGAAGGAAGAGCATCATTTCTTCAGACATTCCATGTCATTTTAAGCTAAGTATCCAGCAGTTTTGCTCACCCCATTTTATAGATGAGAAGGCCCGGTTTTAGAATTAGGATGTGGACTCATGCCTCTAGGTAACACAGTTAGTAAGGTATTATGACTGAAAGTCGAGTGTCTAGTAATACCAAATCATGATCAGGTAAAAAGCATCTTAGTGTTTTGCAACAAAAGGTGTCTCTTACAACAAGCTATTTTGAGGATAGAAATACTCTATGTACACAGTGTGATCTGGCTTATTTAATGGTTAGGGCTCACATTTCCATGAGCATTTTCTTTTATTGCCACGTTGATGTTTTGTGTTCATTCATCTGATGTTCCTGGGAAGTGGAAAAACTGGATATGATATTTTAGTTTTGTCAAATAGGGGTCTGACCGCCCAGGAACAGTGGTCTGTCAGAACGGCAGTGTCCCAGGGCACCATGTCGCAGCAAGGTATTTTTAGCTTCATGCATATGCTATTGTGTCAGCCTATTTGTTATTGAAGAGCCAAACAGTGATGTATATTTTTAGCAACATGATTATGCTACTTCCTTTATCTGCAGGAGCTAATCTCTTTCCCACTTACAGGCCCCGTTAGTTGACCAGCTGCCACATGAGATCTGCTGTTGTTATCAGACATATTTTTCTTCCTTATGATCATTTTTAGAGGAAGTATCCTCTCCTGAAGAGACACAAGTTCTGCCAAATAATATACCTGAGGGAAATTACTTACTTTTATCATCTTTGGTAATCTTATTACAGTTGGTACAATGAAGCCTTTTTCCTTTATATTTTTTTATTTTTATTTTTATTTTTTCCCCTTTACATTTTGAGGTTAGCATATTCAGATCCAAACCATCTGAGAAAAAATAAATCATAATGCATTTTAATGGTGTCGTATGAACCAGTACAGAATTATTTAGTTACAAATAACCCTTTTATGTGACTAACAGAGGAGGGCCAAATGTAAGATATCTTTCTTCTTTAATAGGCTCATGGAACCTACCTAGCAAAATGTTTTCAGAGTCCTGCTTCATAATAAAATTTGCTAATTAGCTATCTGAACCACTGTCAAAGAAATGATATTTTGGTTTCATTTTCACATAGCTTGTTGATAGCCAACACTTAGTGAATGCCCACTAGGTGCCAGGTACTATCTTAAATTGATCCTTTATAAGTATTATCTAATTGTCACAACAACTGACAAATTAGGTTTGATATATGAGGCAACTGAGATTTGGAAAGATTACATCACTTGCTACAAAATAATTTTAATCCATCATCAAATATTACCAACACACTAGTGGCAAAACATTAAAGAATAGTCATGTACTTTAGAAGGAAAAATAACTTATCTTCCATTAAGTGTCATTAGGGGAGGGTTGAAGATTTAGCTCAAGTGTAGAGTGCTTGCCTAGCAAGCGCGAGGCCCAGAGTTTGATCCCCAGCACCCCCCTCAAAAAAAGTGTCATTAGGGGAAAATATCATTTAGCCCTCTTAGCTAGTGATCACCTACAAAATTATTGGGAAGGTCAATGTTGTGTGCTGGTTTGGTAAATAACTCCCCATGAAGTGAGGAAGGTGGATTGAACTTGTCCATGCTGAAGAGATGGTAAGTTAGATGGTCTTGTCTGATCTTCCCAGCTGGTTTCCAGATCCTTTCAGGGTGTGGGGTTGTCTCTGTGTGGTCTGTTAGCAAGTTCACAGTGTCATCCAAGTGCCATCTTGGTATCAGGAGCTACAAAAGCCACATGATGAAATCCTGAATTCCTGTTAGAGAAGATAAAAAAAATCCAGGATTCAATTCAAGGCTGAATCGTTTTAGCATCAACTAAACGAAAGGCATCATTTCAATATTGTAAGGGCAGAAAGTTGAAATAAATCAGCATAGTGACTGCTATCCATGAATAGTACATAAGTAGATGTGTGTATTGGTCACTTTTCCATTGCTAGGTCAAAATGGCTGATACCCACAAATGAAAAGAAGAAAAGTTGACTTTGGCTCACAGTTTCAGAGGTATGAGTCCATGGTCAGCTGGCTGCAAGGCAGGAACATGTCAGAAGGCCACAGTGAAGCAAAGCTGTTCACTTCATGGAGGCCATGATCCAGATCACAGGGGAAGAGTGCCAGGAGAGAGAGATCCTCCAAAGGCACAGTCTCAGTGGCCCACTTCATCCAGAGGTGCCCCACCTGCTACCCACGTTCAGCTATGGACTCATTGGTGGACTGATCCGCTGGTGAGTATAGTGGCCTCCATGATCCAATCGCCTCTCTAAGAGTCTCTTAATCCAGTCATGTTAACCACTAAGAGTCACAGAATGGTAATTACTTATCATGGCCTAACTGTGGACTACGTTGGTGCAATGAAGAGACAAGGCCAGTAAATAATCATCTCAACTAAAAGATTGAAGGAAGCACAACGGAGGAGAAAGGGTTTGAGAAGGCCTGTCAGGGCTGGGACAGATTCCAGCAAGTTGAGACCAGGGAAGGAAATGACCAAGAGAAAACAGAAAGCACAACACAAAAAAAGTAGAAAGAGAATAGTGTGGGTGGAAGTGAGAGGCTGGGGTGAAGGGAAGAAGTTCCGTCAGAAGTTGACAGAAGAGCTGATAACTAGAGGGCTCCCCTCAGGGTTTGATGCGGAGGTTCTGGAGAAGAAATGATTCTGCTCAGTGACTGATGCTGCAGCTTCTGCAGCCCAAATAGCTTCCAACTTTAAGTAATAAAGATATACATTAATTAGATCTGGAGGAAACCCCAGAGACAACCTAATGTAAGTCCTTCCCACTACAATGCATAGAAAACCACTGCAGTCCTGAGAGGTTAAAGTGATGGTGACCGCACTGGCATGAGACCAGCAGTCACTCACGACTCCCGAAATTCTTAGGTATGAATCTTATATAGTGTGAAATCCTTCAACAATTTTCTGGAAGACCATGCCAGGTATGTGATCATCAAAGTCTTGTCTGCAATTTGGCACTTCCTTTTGCGTGAGAATTCTCCTTGATTCTAGGGGCAGCATCTGATTCCTGGTACTAGCGGCTATGGAAGGATTAGCAGGGGTCTCTGGCCAGTGGAATCCTTTGGAAATATCAGGGATGTCTGGTGGAAATTAAGATTTCCCAGATGAAGTTTAAAGAGGTATAAAAGTGTGTGCACCTGGGAGGTCACTCTATTCCTTGGGTGCAAGGGGTCTGTCTTGTTCAGTCCCCAAAGAGCTTTACTTTGGCTTCCTGAAAACAGGTGATCTGGGGAAAGTGAATAAAAGAAAAGAAGGTGTCTTAGTTACTTTTCTCTTGTTGCTGAGACAAAATACCAGACACCCAAAGTTAGGGGAAGAAAGGTTTATTTGGCTCACAGTTTGTAGAGGTTTCAGTCCACAGTCAGCTGGGTCTGAGGCAGGGTGGCATGGCAGACAGGCAGAAGGCAGCAAAGTAAGCAAGGAATACAAGCAAGCTTGTTAACCAGCTTCTTCCTGTATTTTATATCTTATCCAGGCTACCTGGCTTTAGGGTGGGCAGTACTCCCACCCTTAATCCTAATACCCTTAATCCTAGTGTCACATCCTGGATCCCAGCAGAACATGTCAAACCAATCAGTGGACTAATTTAGTAATCACACACTCTAGATCCGGTTACCTCTTACCACATGAGGCTTTGGGGGGGACATCTAGACACAAACCATAACAGAAGGATGCCTACAACACACCTCTCTGGCACCCCAGACCAGGCTCCCCGCCTGCTGCTGTGGCAGGTGTGTCCAGGGGTGCTGAGGTCTGCTGTGTGGACGGCAGCCCAGGCACACACTGTTAGTGACTTAGGAAGGGATGCAAGGATAGGGGAGAGGAGTATCAGTCATGGTTCATAATTATTTGTATGGTACTCTAGGGAAAAATAGATGCAATATTCGTTGCTCACCTGACCACATTCACTCTCTCTCACTTGGGACCAGTTGTAAAAAGAATTTCTTAGGACTAAAATGTCATCAATCTAAGGTAAAGGAAAAAAATGATTCTAGGTAGGAGGATCACCGGTATGTATGGCACAGGTTGGCCAAAATCAGAAGTCACTTTTTTTTTTTTTGGACTAGGATACCTCAACTCCCTTTTTACTTATTATTTTGAGACAAGATCTCTCTAAGTCTCTGTGGCCCAGGCTGCTTTTGAACTTTTGATCCTTTTGCTTTAAACCTCCCAGAGGGCTGGGATTAGAGGTGTGTGCCACCACGCCCTTCTCAGAAGCTACTTTGGATGGTTAATTGTCTGTGTGGATTTGGCAGAGCCACAGGTCCTCAGATATTTGGTCAAACATTACTCACATGTTTCTGGGTAGCTGTTTTGGGGATGTAAGTAACATTTTAATTAGTAGACTAAACAGATTACTCTTTGTATAAAAGGTGGGCCTCTCCAAATCAGTTAAAGAACTGAATAGGACAAAAGGGCTGACCCTCCCTCAAGTAAGAGAGAAGGAATTTCTGTGTCTGACTTTAAACTGGGATCTCAGCGATCTCCTGTCTTTGTTTTGAACCAAAACCCTGATTCTGCCCGGGTCTTGAGCCTGCCACCTTCAGGCTGGAATTGCAACCTCAGCCTCCCTGATTCTCAGGCCTTTGGTCTCCAGCTGGTACTGTGCCATTGGCTCTCCGGGTCACTGTAGGGTCCTCCATAATTTCCTGAGTCAGCTTTTTATAATGAATCTCTTTCTACACACAGCCCATCCTGCTTGTTTGACTAAGTTTAAGTAGAGTTTATCGCAGAGATCTGGTACTCATGACCCAGTTGGAAAGACGAGGGCTACATAATTACAGAATCCACGACTGGCCTTTAGGTGATCAGGAAGTAGAAGAATGAGAGGATTCTGTGGGGAAGCACGGGGCGTGGGTGATTGACAGCAAGATGTGCAGAGGCTGCTGGCCAGACCACGTGTCCATCACACACTGAAGCCCCACAACAGGCTGCCTGCGTTGCTGGGGCCAAGGGGCTTCTGCTTTCTTCCCACCTCCAGGAAGAGTGAATTGGAGAAATAAATTTTAGGTCCCTTCCCACTGTGATAAACGGGAGACTTTAGAAGGATCATAAAGAAAACATAAGAGAAAAAAAAAAGACAATAGCATGAATCTCATTGATCTGACTAAGAAGAACAGCTAAATGTCCTCTCTCCGCATACCAGCAGAGCCGCACGGTTTTAGCCACGATGATACTTGCAGGTGGTGCGGGCCCCTTTTGGCGCTAGACTCTACGTGACTTCAGGAACTCAGACTTTTCCTTCAAGTCTTTAAGACTCCTTCATCTTTCTTGATTCTCAGGCCTTTGGACTGGGTGACATTTACCCTGTACAGATCAATGACATTGGGACAGAATCAGCTGTGCTATTTCCCTGACACTAACCACCAAAGGGAAAGCTGACTAAATGGGGAAAAAGAGACCGAAAAATTTAAGTCAGGTTAGGGAGATTTTTCAAGCACTAAAGTGTAGGACAAACTCCTGGTTTTCCTGAAGTAATAGCTCATTTCTGGAAAAGTGACTGGTGAAACACCTAGAACTCTCTGGCATTCTACCTGATGTTTAACGAATCCAGATACCAGTTACCCATGTGTAGAAACGGTATTTACTATGGTTAATAAACTCAGCTCATGCCTGGAAATGTGGATTTATGGGCGGCATAAGTATTTATTAACCAGCAACACAGTGGTATTTTAATGGGGCATAATGTCAACAATAAAATGCCTTGTAAAAACTGTAAGCATTTCAAGACTCTAAAACGCAAACTAACATATGCTGTTTGGAAATCAAAGTGTAATTGTCCTGTTAGCTTTTGTTATCGCCTCAGCTAATGGAAGTACTTCTTCTCTGGACACTGAATGCAAATGTTAGTGATAAGCAGTTTTGTGACATTAAAACAAAGCTTTTTATCTCGACCAACAGAGGGGCTTCAGCTAGGTTATAAATAGAGCTAATGATGTGCGTTAAACTTGTATCCACGATGATGCATATAGGAAACATTTTGTGGATCTGGAGAAAATTCTACTACAGTAAGGAAGAGGGCTGGAGATATGGCTTAGTGGTAGAGAGCTTGCCTAGCATGTACTACAAAAAAAAAGTAAGATAGAAAAAAGCATGTCATTAACTCCATGAAATGACCCCTCAACAATAATAGTGTAGGGAATGATATTATCCTAGTTTAACACATGGGGAAACAGGAACACAGAAAAATAAAATTAAAAAAAGGTCGCAACAGGTAGTGAGAAGGCACTAAGCACAAAATCATAAAGTAGCAATCTCATTTATTATTTAGGTCAGATACCATACCTTATTAAAATAATCAGTAAATGTAGTGACTCCCCTAGAGAGAACTGGTAGAAGTGTTAGGAAACTCAAATACAGGATCATTTAAAGACAAGCCATGCTGAGGAAAGCAAGATTAGAGGGCCCTGCTTTTGGGTGTGCTGAGTGATGAGGATGCCTGCTTTATCTTCTCCAGGGCAATCTAGATGCCTTAAGGCGAGGGACCATGGTTTCTTTTGGACTGAGGCATTTCTAAAAAATAGCTATGAAATGAGTGGTGGGGCAGAGTGTAAAATAACAGTGGTGAGAGCTTTGGAATCCCAGAGAAAAAACACATTTAGGGGGAGCAGAGTGTGTTCAGCTCCAGGGCTTGTTCATGTTGGCTCCATGATGTCAGATCTGCAGCTTCTAAAGCAAACACAGAGATCAGTATTTTGCATGAAATCATCTGATATACTTATTTTTTTAAAATGACAAAATGGTATATAATTAGGGTGTATGGCCTGTTTTAAAATATGCATATTGCGAAATTAACATCAGCATTAGCTCATATATTTGTTTTTTGGTGTGGTGAGAACATTTAAAATCTACCCTCAGCTATTTTCAAGTATATAGTACATGGCTGTTAACTGTAGTCCCCGTGATGTACCATCAGCCCCAGGAACTTATTCCTCTCATCTAATTGACACTTTGTAGCTTTTGGCTAGCCGACATCCTCCCCATCTGTCCCTGTCCCCAGCCCCAGCTGGCCACCATTCCATTCTTTACTTTTATGATTTCTACTTTTTCAGATTCCACATATAAGTGAGATTGTGCAGTATTTATCTTTCTGTGTCTGGCTTATTTCACTTGACATAATGTCTTCCATTTTCACTCATGCTATTGCAAATGACAAGATTTCATTCTTTTTAAAAGATGGAAGTAGAGCGTTTGCAAATGGGAAGGGGACCAAGAGTTAGAAGGAGCAGGGAGGGATGGGAGGGGTAGGAGAAGGAAAAAGAATTAAAATGTGTTATGTACATGTACCAACTCACCACGATAAATGCAGTCATTATGTACTACAACCATGTACTAATAAAAAAAATAATACTTTTGTGACATTGAATGAGTTTAAGTAGGCCTGGGGGGGAAAAAGAGGTGACTAGTATTCCACTAGACACAAGGTACGCTCACAAAATACAGCGACTGTGTACATTTTAAAATTTTATTCCAATAAAAGACACTTTGCCCTCCAGGCATGGTGGTGCACACCTGCAATCCCAGCACTTGGGAGGCTGAGGCAAGAGGATTGCTATGAGTTGAAGGCCAGCCTGGGCTACATAGTGAGCTCAAGGCCTGCCTGAACTACATAGTGAGAACCTGTCTCAAAAAAAAAAGACACATTGCCCTTAACCCCCTCAAAATATTCCTGTTTGCTTAGAACACACTTATCCCTTTGTTCTTGCCGCTTTCTGAAGTAATTCTGGAAGTCTTCTTTCATAAGTGTCTTTAGTTGAGCTGCCATGACTGCCTCAATGTCTTAAATTGATTCAAAATGTTTTCCTTAAATGGAAACAAAGTTTTTGTAAATAAGGAGGGGAAGAAAGGTTGAAGGGAGGGGAGGAGAGTGGAGAAAAAAGAAGAATCAAAATATATTGTATACAGGTAAAGATTCCCCATGATGAATGTGATCATTATGTATATCAAATGTGTACCATTAACATTAATTTAAAGAGTCTTTTCCGTTCATGGTCATTTTCACTTTGGAGAAGAGCCTGAAGTCATGTGGTGCCAGACCTGGTTAATAAGGTGAATATAGACTCACTGTAATGTTTTTATTAGACAGAAATTGCTATAAATATTTTGAATGGCCAAAGAGGATTTCAAGAACTGCTTCACAAGTGGCAAGAAGGATGAGATAAATGTGCATGAAGTTAGGGAATGTATTTTGAGGGGGATTAGTGGCAGTGTGTCTTTTGCTCAATCTATTACTGAATGTTCACTGTGTTTTGTGATCCCACCTCATATATCATATATAGCAAGTGGCTGGATTGCCAGGGAGCAGTTCAGTTCCCCATGAAGTGAGAGCTATGATCTCATAGATTCACCGAGCTCCAGAATCTCTTGAGAACCCTGGATTCTGCAGCCTCCTGCAACCCCACAAAGGGGAGAGGTGGGGAGAAATTGAGTTTCCGTGGCAACAGGAGGAAAGCTTGCAGGAAGAGATGGCATCAGTGACTGTGACAAAGGTGGGAAGTGGCTCAAGTCTGAGTCCTAGGGTCTCATTTTCCACATTCCACCAATCACAGGTCTCCTCAAATCACGAAGAGCAGAAAAGGGGGCTTTGTTAATGAGGGTTTGGGGAAGTCGGGAAACCCTGGTAAAGAAGACCCTCATGGTGACCTGAACCAGGCTCCCAAGACCCTTCTTGCGGGGATGCTTACTTACTTTGTCTCACTTTTTTGTACGTCCACTTTATTTCTCTCTTGCTAGCATGTGAAGAGTTGTGCACCACACAGTGTCGTCTCCAGAGTTTGAATCTTTTTTGTTCAACAGATACTGCCTGGGGTCTCTGAGCACAGACTCCTCAAAAAGCATTTCATGAGCCCAAATTTGGTCAGGTGTCCAGTTGAAGGCCAGTCAGCTCTGGCCTGGGAGCTGGGTCACATGGCTTAAACATGGTGCCTGACCTCCTCTCCCACAGCTTTCCCCTTCCAGGGAATGTGTGCTATCTCACAGCTCTTTTTGAAGGAAAAAACATGAGGAAATAAGTTATGGTATGCAAACACTGAGCACGGCTCTGGTACAAAGTAAGTACTCGTACTGGTGTTACAATGTAGATGTACAATGTCCCCCAGAAGTCCAATGCAGTTCAGAGGTGGGGCTTTGGGATGGTTATTGGCTCATGGGAATGCTATCTTTTTCAGTGGATTCTTCCACTAGAGAGTTCACTAGCTGAGAGCATATCTGAGGGGGGCACTAGTCAGAGGTGGACCCCTGAGAATGTGGCGATCTCTGTGCCCAGCTCCTCCTTTCTCTATCTGCTTTGTGGCCTCAAGGATGTGAGTAGCTTCCTCCATCAGACCTTCCACCAGCCCTTCGTGCTTTGGAGACAGATGACTATGGACCGAGTCCTCTAAAAACTATGAGCCAAAATAAGCTTCTCCTTGAAATTGTGTTAGGTATTTTGTGCCAGCAACAAGAAATTAACTAAGACAACTGGGCTGAACAATATCTCTGAAAGATTCATGGCCCCCAAGAGCCTTTGAATGAGACCTTATCTGGAATTAGATAAGATCACAATAAGATGAGGTCACACCAGATCAGAGTGAACCCTAATCCAGTGACTAGACTTTTTGTCAAAAAGATAATTTAGACTCAGAAGGTCACACAGGGAGAATGCTATATGGTGACAGAGGAATACACTGGAGTGACCTTTGACAACTACCACAAGCTGAGAGAGGCATGTAACAGCCCATGTAACAGTCCAAAGTTGAGCCTTCAACTTTGGACTTCTGGCCTTTACAACTGAACCGTGAGTTCAGTTACTAAATTTCTGCTATTTTAAACCACTCAGATTATGGTAATTTGTCATGGTAGTCCTAGAAAACTACAGTCCTTGACTGATCAATGGAGGTTACCATTATTTTCATTAATAATTTAGCTTTTGCTGCAACAACCTATTCCAGTGAGTAACAAAAAAGCAAACAGTTACTCCATAATTACCTTTTCTGGGAGATTCCCTATAGCTTTGAGATCAGACGCACCCAATAATCCTTGTAGAGGCAGGCTTTCCAGCTTGGGTTTGGTTCCATTCCTAATACACAAAATAGTCCTGTGACTCCCAAAGATGCTTCAGGACTTGCACCAAGTCTAGCACTTCAGTAGGCACTGAATTAGCACTTGCTGGCATAGCAGGGTAAAGGTGAGATTCAAGATAGGAGACTAGGGATCTAATATTTTCCTTGCAACTGACGAGGCTATATCAGTGTTCTTATCCGAATCTGTCATTTGGGGATAAGAACACACCTTACATTTCTATCCAATTCCATAAAGAAGATGACTATCCTCATTCATACCAAGAGATGTGCAAATTAAAATTACCATGAGATACTGTTATTGGACGGGTTCCGATATTGCTGGGTTCTTTCCCTCCTCAAGCAAAGAATTGAATGAGGGGGACAAAAAGTAGTCGTAAAGTTTTATTTAAAGTATAGAGAAAAGAAGAAAAGGAAAGTTGAGCATAACAATTGATACAGCAAAATGGGGACGGGGCCTATAAGGCACGGCAGGGGTTACCACGAGACAGGCATGGTAGCAGCGGTGCTGGGGACGCAGCCATTGTCTTCCATGGGAGAGAAAGGAGAGCTCCTTCCCAGTGGCGCGGTAGAGGAAAAAAGGAGCTTGCTTCAGGTGTTGTTACTATTTATTGAATGGAATTCCCGTGGCATCTCGCGAGAACTTCCTGCAGTCCACGTGAGGGCTGGTGCTTGAAAATCACGCCTCAGGCTGAGGTCACTTCCAGGCCACTCCCCCAGGTCACATTCTCTTGCCAGCCAGCCTTAGCCACGCCCTAATCCTATTTCAATACCATGTTTATCCTATCAGATGACAGAGAATTGAAACGTCTGGAAATACTGTGTAGCCAAGAGTATAGGTTAGGCAATTTCACAGACTAGAGTGGAAGTTGGTACATCACTCCCTAGAAGCCAATTTAGTGATGACTAACAAGTTGAAATACATATATCTTTCAACTCAGCAGTCCTATTATTGCTGCAAGTCTCTTATACCAGAAATACAGGTGGAAACAAAGGTTACATATAGCACTGCTTTTAGTATCTTTGGAAACAATCCAAATGTACATCAGTACAGAACTATTAAAATAAATCACAATGTATAGAATGGAATAGTGTGTTCAGTAAAACAGAAAAAAACCCCTTACTGGTACAGACCAATCTAAGTGTGTCATAAATGAGAAAAGCAAAACAGAGAACATTGTGGAAGGAATATTACCATTTGGGTAACACAAGAAAAAAAGACACAGTACATTTGTGTTTGGTTACATTTGAATGAAATTCCTTCCACCCAAAAAAATTCTTTTGAAATCAGATTTATTGGTTCTGAAATTAACCCATATCTCCAGATTCTCCTTGCTTTTCAGACACCATTCATCCATTAGAAAACATCCAATTAATCTTCTGGAAACACTGTTTTCCTTGTGTCCTTTAGTTGCTTTTCAATGACTTCTCATCGCCTCAGACATACAGTGCATTATAAACCCACATGCATCTTCCCCACATTGTCTTTCATTGCTCAAATACAGAAACTCTCCACTCCCACCAAAATCATTTGCCCACCCACCCAGACACACCCAACATTCTGACTTTACAGGGCAGTTTTGATAAGACCATTGGTAAATTTTGTCAAATGGTTTTTCTACCTCTAACAAAAGGATCATACACTCATTTCCTAGGGCTGCTGTTAAGGGACCAAACATCGCACATTTGGCGACTTCACACAGTAGAAAGTTGTTATCGTGCTGTTTGTTATGGTCCGTGCCTAGATGTCCCCCCAAAGCCTCACGTGGTAAGAGGTGCCTGGATCTATAGTGTGTGATGCTGGGATTAAGGGTGTGTGATTACTAAATCGATCCACTGATTGGTTTGGCACCGCCCTAATCCTAGCAGCCTGGATAAAATATAAGATACAGGAAGAAGCTGGTTAGGCCCCTTGCTTGCATTCCTTGCTTACCTGGCTGTGTTCTGCCTGTCTGCCGCGCCACCCTGCCTCGGACCCAGCTGACTGTGGACTGTGAGCCAAATAAACCTTTCTTCCCCTAACTTTGGGTGTCGGATGTTTTGTGTCAGCAATGAGAGAAAAGTAACTAAGACACTGTTTGTAGGCTAAAACCCCAAATCAAGTGCCACAGTCCCTCTGAGCCCTGCCGGAGGATCCTTCCGAGCCTGCACCTCACTCCTGCCTGCAGTGGCAATGTTTGGCTTTCCTTGGCTCTCTGTGCACCGGTCTGTCTTCATCCTCATGCGGCCTGCTTCCTGCACACATGTTCACATGGCCGTCTTGGCCCTTGAGCACATGGGTCATAATGTGTTATGGGCCCATCGCGTTCAACTTCTCTTAGCTAATTACATCTGCAATAACCCTATTTCCAAATGAGGTGACATTCTGAGCTATTAGTTTTAGGACTTCAATATATCTTTCTGGGAGAACATAATTCAATCCATAATAGATCATGCGATTTGTATCCTTAGCTCTGTTCACATGATGGGTAATATTGGTGGGTTTTATAATATTTAACCTTGTGTTACTAAAAGAAATCTGAGGCTGAGGATGTAGCTCAGTGGTACAGCACTTGTCTACATCGATGAGGTCCTGGGTTTGAGTCCTTGCCACGTGAATGACCACAGGAGCTGTTGCACCTCTGTTGGAAGGGGTGCAGGCAGCAGTGGGGGGATAATTCAACCTGGCTCAAGTCACCGTTGTCCCTGCTTGTCCTGGGGGACACAGTCCTAGACCCCGGTGGATGCTGACAAGTAGGACAGGACAGGTAGTACCCAGCCCTGTATATGCTGCACTTTCTCCTGTACACACCCACAGTAACGTTTAATGTAGAAATGAGAGATTAGCAACAATAACTAATATAGAAAAGTTACAGTAACACAATATAATGTTATTTAAAACTTTAAAAGTATGTCATCCAATAATCATCATACATGCACAGTTGAGCCAAGTACAAATAACCGGATTTCTGCCCTGAAAAGAAAAAGACAGTTTTAAAATATAATTCTCCCATCCAAATATTAAACTATCAAAAGACTACACGCTATTTCTCTGGCACAACTTCTCATCATGAGCTCAGGCTGCTGGTTTCTATTTAATATCTCTATGCTGCTACCCTACCGTGTCTCAAAGGTGTTGATTTTTGATTGGTTGGGAAATTTGTGTTCAGAATCTCAGCCTGTGCCTTGGAGGGTGGCTGTCACTCTCCATTCCCAGCTTTCTGGGAGCTAGATCCTCCTGAGGAATCCTTCCTACATTGAGTGGACCAGTGCGCTGTGCACACGGTTATGACCGTCTTGCCAAGAGCTAATCTGGACCATTTCCTGAGAGCCTTACAAGAAAGCGAAGTGAGGATTAGTGTCTCATCACAGAAAGAAATTAAGGCACTTCATAATTTAGGTCACTTCGGGAATCACTGGAAGGTATAGCCAGAGATCAATGCGCCGTCTGAAAATCCCATTCTTTGGTGTCATACTTAGGCCGAATGTGCCATGTTTTACTTTGCCATTTTTCTTAATTGAGAGAAAGAAAAAAATTGAAGCCCTGGGTTTGGGAGCCCCATGATGGGAGCGCCTTCACAGGCAAACATATTTCCTTCACCCATAAACAAGTTCTAAATTATTAACACTCCATCTTTTAAAACTAAACCGCAGGGTGTGGTTCCAGTGCCTACATATCATGGCAAGCAGCACTGTAAAACCGGCTGCGTCCTGGGACAGACACGGCTGGGTGTGACCCCGCGGGGGTGTGACGGCAGCCCTGTGCTGCTTCTGCAAGCCGAAGTGGGCCTCTCCCAAGAGTTTCGGTAGTCTCTCTGCTCACCAGATAGGACTGAGGAGCCAGGAAAGCAAAAGCTAGGGCGTGAGAAAGCCCAAACCATCCTTAGAAGTTACATCCCCAAGACTGCCAGGCCTGCGATGACGACTGGATAAGCACAGTGGTGGTCACTCCTGCACGGTGCTTGCGCAAATACTTAGGCTTTGCACGGGTAGCCAGGAAATTTGCAGGCTTCTGTTACAAACTGAAGACAGGACTGGGTTGTTGTCGACTGATCCCTGGGCCTAATTTAACTGTTGCCTCTCTGTGTGCGGAGGTGCGCAGTCTTCTCTCGGGATCTCTGAGGCTCCCGAAGCAGAGTTAGCAGGCCAGAGGGAAATTCAAGTCCGGACGGCAGGACCTGTGCTGCCGTCTCTGGCTGAGCGCTCTACCCGTGCAGGTGGCAGGTGCGCCCAGACGGGCTCCTCCTCGCCGTCCTCCTCGGGTCTAAAGTCCCCAGGCGGTCTGGCCCGTCCTCCCAGTGTTCCTCAGATGGAGGCACAGCCAAAGCACGAAGCAGGAGAGCGAGGTGAGGGTCTTCGTTCTCAACGCGGAAAATCGAGAAGAGAGCACATTTCCTCCCGGCCTCTGAAAGTGTTTCCCTGTCGCCACATCACAGCGCCGCGCCGGGGACCGCTTAGGGCCCCCTTTGAACTTCCTCGGTTTTGAGCAAGATCTAGGGTGTCCAGCCTCGCAGGCAACGCGGCACCGGGCAGAGTCTGGAAAGAACTGGGGGAGCCTGAGAGCTAGTCTTGCGGGAGGCGGGCAAAGGGGGAGAGGGCAGCTGGCCGGCGGGAACCCAGCGCTCCCTGGGCGCAGGAGGTGGAGGAAAGGTCCCTGTGGGGCTGGCGGCTGAGGACGGTGTCCCGGGAAGGTGCGCCGGCCTGCGGCCCCCTGCACCAGCCGGGAGGGAGCGGGGCGCGGCGCGCGCAAAGGCGCAGTCGGCGCTGGGCTCCTCCACCCGGGGGCGAGCCGGCCCGGGGAAGGCACGGGCCCGAGGGAGGGGGACGGGCTTCGCGCGGGGAGGAGGCGGACACCTGGGCCGGCGCGCCGGGGCGGGCTCTAGGACCCGGGCGACGCACCTGTTGGCCGGCGCCGGCCCCGCCCCGGCTGGTGTCCGCGGCCGGCGCGCGAGCGCGGGGATAGCACGGGCGCAGCACGGGCCGGCGCGGCTGCAGCGCTGCGGGGCGCCGAGTCGCGACCGGGCTCACCATGGCCGCGCTGCTGCGGAGCCTGCACGATTCCCAGCTCGTGGCACGCTTCCAGCGCCGCTGCGGGCTCTTCCCGGCGCCGGAGCCGGGCACCGTCCCCGAGGCCCACAGCAAGGGCGGCGGGGGCCCAGCCAACGGGCTGCGGAGAGCCGCGGCCCCCCAGGTAACCGCGGGCAGGTGTTCGCCGGGGACGCAGCGGGCGCCCAGCCACCCGGGCCGAGAGGAGGGCGCCGTCCTCGGCTGCCGGGTCAAGCGATTGCGTGTGGAGGGGGAGTCCTCGGGGGAGGACGCCGGGTCACCGGGAAGGAGGCACCCGCCAGCGCTGCCGGGTCTTGGCAGACTTAAATACACCAGAGCCCCTCCTGCAGTCCGCTGGAGACTTTCTAGTTCTACGGATAAATTCACGGTCATGGATACTCCACCAAATGTGTGCGGTTACGTAATGAAAAGAGGAGCGGGGATGTCCTTGGCGCTTCCCCGGGAGGCGTCCTGAGAATTCCCCAGGAGTCTGCCTTTCCACCCAATCCGCCCTCCTGGGTGCGCAGAACGTGGGAGTTGGGGGCTCGGGACGCGCTGCTCTCTACGGCACTGCAAGGACCCAACTTGCATATTGGTCCTAGGCCAATTTACGGCCTCCTTGCCAGCCCCGGGGATGGTGATCTGACAGCACCTCCCTCGGGAAGTGGTACCCATGGCTTTTCACAGCGCTTCCCTCTGCGTGCACAGCGTGGTTACACAACCCACTGCGGCGGGCGGCTCTGGGGTCACCGGCGCATGTGGACGTCGCAGTGCCCTGGGACTCCAGGCGGGAGGGACCAGATGGGCTGCAGGCGGCCGCCGGAGACGGCGCGTGTCCACCCAGGGCACCGCGGGAGCTGCCCTGTCCCTGGGCAAAGTGAGAAGTGCGGCGCAGAAGGACAGAAGCGACGTATTAACCACTCCAATTCCTTGCTTAAAACATAAAATACCAATTAGTGTATAAAGAAATCTCCCCAAATCACCATCCTTAGAAAGAGGGGGAAAAATCAATAGCCATTCCAAATAAAAGTCACAAAAATTGAAAAAGACAAAACAAAACCCCCACAGTTAGTTCTTCCTCGAAGGCCCGGATGACAGGAAGGCAGAATTTCTTTTTGGGTGGGTGGTGGTGCTGAGGATCGAACTCGGGGCCTTGCACTTGCTAGGCAAGCACTCTACCACTTAAGCTAAATCCCCAACCCAGCATTTTTTTTATGTACAATCTTACTAGATTTCTGGACTTGGTAAGTAAGGAATTACAGAAAACCTGGTTCTGGTGTACTGTCGAATGGAATATTAGGAGCATTTGATTACAGAATTCACTTGGGAGGCTGGAGGTGCGTTGCAGATCCACTCCGGAAAGATCCTCCTCTATAGTATTTTTCTCAACTGTTGTTTCTTCTCTGCCTCACGTGACATACTAGCAGCTTTTGGAGAATGAGACTCCACCCTTTTTTCTTGTGTTTCAGAAAATAGGCAGAGCCAGGGAGAAGAACCAGTCCTGTGCCCAAAAGATGTTGGGCATTTTCCATGCGCACACAGCGCTTATACCCGCAGGTAGTGGGCCCCGGGTGGGCTTTCCCTTTTGTCCAGGACTTCCGTCATCTAGGTTATGAAGAAGTAAGAGAAAACTGAAAATTCAAGATAAGAAATCTCTGTACTGTGATAATTGGGAAAACATTAATTTGAGAACATTTGATAAGGGAGAGGTTAATGAATGGTTTTAATGGTGGGTTGGTTTCAACTGACTTGGGAAAGTTAATAGTTTACAGATGTAGTATATGGGCCATTCCCAAGAGGAAATAATTACATACCTGTGCCTGGATAGCTTACAGGACAGTGGAGGAAACGCTTTACTTTCTTTTCTGCTTTGGGTCTTTGCTCAGGACATGGCTGCCTGAGCTGTCTGTCTTTCTCTAAATCCTCCAGCCACCCTTCAGCTTTCAAAGATCAATTCTTAGAGAGGCAGCTTTGCCGACCTTCCAAGGTGGCTCCCCACTCCCTCCTCTTCCTCCTTCATTTTGCAGCGCCAGGGATTGAACCCAGAGCCTCTGACTGAGCTACATCCCCAGCCTTTAAATTTTGAGACAGGGTCTTGCTTAGTTGCTAAGTTGCCAGACAGGGCTCGAACTTGTGATCCTCCTGCCTCAGCTTCCCTGAGGGCTGGGATTACAGGTATGTGTGACACCCAGCTGCTTCTTTGCTTCTTTTATTTTTTCCTTGCAGCATTGATCACAGTGTGTAAATACACCTTTCTGTGAATATCTGATTATTCCAGTCTCCTCTGGTAGTTGTAAGCTCTAAGAATACAGGAAATTTATTCTGCTCACTGTTTTCTTCCCAAGGCTTGGCACATAGTAGTGATGTAGGTGAAATATAGATCCCCACCTGCTAGATGTCAGATGCTCTGAGTTCATGTCCCCCAAAATGGAAGAATGATTCCAAAGGACAGAGGAGATTAAGGGGAGGGAAGTTTTATTGGGGAATGAGAATAGCTCCTGAGAGACAGGAGGGGGACCCGGAAGTGGGTTGCCAGCGAGGCCCTTTGCCAGGGGTAATTTACACAGCAGAGTCACAATTGTGGGTACAGTGTGGTCAAACTGTAATCAACCAGTAAGATTACAAGTATAGGTGCTTAACTAATATTGATCCAGCAGGGAAGCGGGGCGCCTAAAAAGGGCATGTAGCTGACATCATTAACCATGGCTTATCCACGGACTTCTGAAACAGGAACATTTTGGGGAAGGGATGGGCCCAGGGATTCTGGTCACCCACCCAGGTGTCTGATGTATGTCTGGACTTAATGTAGTAGGTGTAGCAGTTACAGTAAAACCTCAAATTTCCATTCATTCTCTTAGGGGCAAGTATGTGAGTCTGGCCGTTATGACTTTAATCTCAAGGCCTTGCCTTCCTTAGATGTGTCTCCAGCCACAGTCCTGAGGTCTTTATATTTTCTGCTGACTTCCCTGAGAGCCTGGTCCCTTTCTGATTTCATACTAATTTCTAGCTAACTTAACTGCCTACAATAGTAGGAGCTCAGTGAATTTTGTGAATACCTGAGTACAGATTGAAATAGAAAATCAAGATCTTAAAAAATTAAACAGTGAAAACTGAAAATCTAATTTAAAAAACCAAAATGGTTTTTCCACACAGCCTAGAAGGCAGCACTAGGACATTGATTTAAAATTCTTCGGATGACAGAGAAGTTGATTCTTCCTTCAAGGAACTTTAGATAACCATGAATCTAATCCACTTTCCATGGTTTGTATTTATTTTTATCCTTAACCCTGGACAAGTGCAGAGATGATGAAAGACTTTCTCTGCAAATTCCTGTAATACTCACCTTGTTTTAGAGGTTATCTTAAAGATTAACTATGTCTCTTACAAGCCAGGGCTGGGCTGGACTTGGACAAATGTGGAATAAGGGGCCTGGGCCTTAGAGAATGCTTGGCAGGTCTGAGTCCTGAAGGGTTGAGACTTATTGGGGGCCATCCAGGTGTAAGCACAGTCAGCAGAAGCCAGATCTCTTGGCCACCTTATTTAAATTTGTTCCCACTGTGCAGCTTCCAGGGGGAAGGCCTGGTGCTTCTCTGTGTCTGACTTCCTGAGAGGGTGTGAGGTGTCAGTTCTGGCAGAGCAGAGTGGAGATCAGGTAGAAGGAGGTGGGAGGTATCGCTTGCAGTTTGCAAGTGGAACCAGTTTGCAGTATGAACTATCAGAGGACATTCTTGGTAATCACCTTAGGAAGGAGTGTCCAGAGCAAGGCACAGTGATTCTAGGAGCAAGCAGGGGAGGCAAAATTGTGTTCATTCGTTCTGGAATCAAGCCACCCTTGGATACAATGATGTTTTGACTTCTAATATCTTTACTTGCTCAATGCCATTGTATTTAGCTAGACTTTGCTATGCCTTTCTCCACTATTAAAATAGACTGGAGATGGCCAGGTGTGGGGACACATGACTATAATCCAACGCTGAGGCAGGAGGATCACCATGGGTTCAAGGCCAGCCTGGGCTACATAATGTGTTCAAGGCCAGAACTGTCTCAAAAACAATAGACTGGAAATGATCTTTCCAAATAGCACTGTGCTCACTAAATGTTTTTTGCAAACTGCTTAGAGAGCTCTAAAGTTGGGCTTCAACTTCCCTCTTGAAGTATTTGAGGCCCTCTAACTCTGTTTGTTATCTGGTAACTCCTTCTAAAAGTGGCTTGCCAACTAAATGTTACCAGGTTCTGGTTGCTCATCCCTCCTTCTGGAGTTGTATTCCTCTCGCCTCAAACAGAGAATTGAACAAAACAAGCAAAAGCAATGGCCAAATTTATTCGAGAAAGTAAAAGTGAAGAGTGAGGGAGAAATTGGTTCTGCAGAGCAAGCTTAGGCTGAGTTAAAGGAGAAAAGAAAAAAAAAAGACACCCCCAAAAAAGCAGAGCAAGCTATTGTGAGGAAAGCCCTGATAGCAAGCTCTTCTTGGTGTCTGTGTCCTTTTATACTGTTCAAATCTCAAGGAAACCTGGGAGAACTGTACATGCCGGTCCTGAGAGGCGGAGCTGGGATCCCACACCTCAGCCTGAGGTCAGGTCCAGGCCATTCCATCGAAAACCTGCTCAGAGTTCTCACTAGAAGCACATGTGCAGGGCTTCAGGAACTATTCTGTGCGTGTGTCTGGGGATCTTGTAATTAACAGGTCACGCCCACTTCCCCAGCCAGCTCCGCCATGCCCTAGTCTCTTATCTCATGTCCACCTACAAAACTTCACCCTTGAATTTCTTGGCTCATTAAACTGAGAAGTAGGAGAATGGATCTCTGGCTGTGTCTCTGTGTCGTCTGGATTTCTGTGGTCCTCCAGTGTCCTATCTGCAAAATTAACAGAGCACAATGCAGCCGTGGTCTTCCAACTGCGATTGTATATTACGGTCACTTAGAAAAGCTTTATAAGCAAAACAAACAAACACAGTGTCCAGAATGCAGGTCAGCAGCAGAGACCAATGAAGCTTGACAAGCAGGTGAGAAGCCCTGAATTCTTTCTGGGAGCCACCATCTTGAGAGTGTTCAGTGTGAGGGTGGCGAGGGCTAAACACAGAGGCCGCAGCAGCTGGGACGTTCTGGCTTCATCATAATTAAACTGGCCTATAGGCCAGACTGCAAGTTTTGATTATCCCTAGTTGGATGTTCAGGTTTCAAGGGTAAACGAGCCACTTTGAAAATATACATTCGATCATTCTTCCAGTTACTGATATTATCATTGTTCAGAGGAGAAAACAGAAGAACACAAGGAAAAGGTTTAACCCCGACCTTGTACCACTGACTTCTGCCCAAACATAATCACTCAGGAATTGTTCAACCTGGTATTTTTTCCAGTACTAGGGATTGAGCCCAGGGACGCTCTACTTCAACTCCCTTTCTTCTTTTTTTTCAAATGTTAAAACAGGGTCTCACTAAATTTCCAAAGCCGTCCTTGAACTTGTGATCCTCCTGCCTCAGTCTCTGGGGTAGCTGGGCTTACAGGCCTGCACCACCATGCCCAGCTTCAATCTGATTTTCAGTGGCTTCATATTACTCCACCATGTGGATATACTATAATTTATTATATACTATTACTGGGCCTTTAGGGAGTTGCCAGTTTTTTTAAAAATTAAAAATAATAACATCTTTATTCAAATGTATTTCTACATACCTTTGGTTGTCTTCCAATTTAAATTTCCGGATATGGAATTGCTAAATGAAAAATTTGCATGTCACAGTTTCTATTACGTATTGCCAAATTTCCTGAAGAAAGAATATACCAAAATAATGACTATGAGCAGCATTTGCCCATACCCTCACCTGCATTAGGTATCGGTAATTTCTCTCATCTTTGTAGGAAGTAGACTACTTCTACTTGGATCTTATTTTTGTTTCTGTTTGTTTATTTGTTTGTTTGAGACAGGGTCTCACTATGTACGTCAGGCTGGCCGTGAACTCACTACAAAGCCCAGGCTGGACTCAAATTTACAGAGAACCTCTGGCCTCAGCCTCCCAAATACTGGAAATAGGCTTGAGCCACCATGCCTGGCTTCTTTGTTTCTTTTACTAACACTCAAAGTTTGCTGATTAGATATCATGTTTCAGTAATGAGATGCAGGTATACAAAGAAAAATAAATTTTAGGTCTGGCCCCAGGACAGCCCAATCAAATTGGTACAATGCAAAACATACTACAATAGAAAGATTAAGAAAGAGGAAAGGAGGACAAGAGTGGGAGTAATTCACCTTTCCTAGGGGAGAGCTTGAAGTCTTGAGTCGGGCTTAAAGAATGAGAGTCAATGGGGCTGGGGATTTAGCTCTTGCCTAGCGAGCACAAGGCCCTGAGTTCGATCCTCCGCACACCCCACACCAAAGAATTAGAGACAAATAGTCTTTGTCCTTTTTATTCAACAAAGAATGAAGGTTTTGATTAATGAATAACTCTTCAATTGCTCTTCTTTTTCCTGTGAGACGCCTCCATGGGGGTGTAGGCATTGTGGAAAAGGTATTTGACGGTAAAATGCCTGTGGAATTAGTAAATGGGACAGAAGTGCGATGTTTTAGGAAGGCTGTTGACAGCAAACCTCGGCTAATGTTAACTTCCTTGACTTACAATGAAGAGGTCAAGTCTTTGACATTTTGAAAAAGCAGTTGTGCTTCTGTTGGTGTAGTTTTTGGTTATGATTAAATCCTCTGTTGTCCTGGTAAGAACTGTTTCCTGAGCAAAGGCGTCCTGGCATTGTGTGCAGCACACGAGTTCTTGGGGGAAAGCACTTCCCCAGTTCCAGGCAACACACACAGAGCTCTTCTGTCTGTGTTAGGGGCTGTGAAAACGCCAAACGTGGAACGCCCACTCGTCTTCATTATTCTCCTTGCCTCCCGAGATATATTCCACGTGCTAAGAACATGAAATATTGAAAAAATCTGGTCGAGACTGTGATTCACATTTTTCTTCCCTTTTCTTGCTTCAAAAGCGGCATAAACTAATTGACAAAGTGTGTTAAAGATAGAGGGAAAATCCTTAGGCTTGGCCTGGGGTGGATGAAACAGAAAGAGATCGCTTAAGATCTTCAGGATGGGGCTTGGTTGTCTCAGGACAAGGAGGTTACCTTGAACTGGTTTGAATAACACACGCGCATACAACACACACAGCACACACGCATGCACAACATATACAACCACCCACACACACACAGCTACCCACCCACACACACAACTACCCACCCCCAAACACATCCTCCCTCACAGTTTCATGCCTCATTGTTGCTGCTTTGTTAGTGCTGTTTATTTGATAATTGTGCCTTCTCAAGAAACAGACTCTCTGTGTTCTCTGGGTGTTTAATTTCTCTAAATGGCAAAAAATTTGCTTCCATAGAGTTTTATGGGAAGCACTGATCAAAGCAGAGATTCCTGGGAGTAGGAAAAGGAGGAGAAGCGAGAAAGAGGGCTCCAGGATAAAATGATGGGAGCTGAAAGACAGATGAGGGAGAAAAGGAAAAAGGGACCATTTTTGGTTGCAGTTTGAAAGATCATTCTCTCTATAAAAAGTGACTAAAAGTGGCTGTGAAATAGAGCATCGAAGATTTTGTTTAAAGTGTGAAAGGCAAAGAGACTGTTCAACTTGGTTGTATTTTCTCCCTTTCTGAATTCTGATCTTTTGATGATCTTTAGGTAAAATATCCAAAATTTTTGGATTAGTTTATAACATTTTCAACCATGACAGTAATACACGCTTTGTTAGAAATAGTGAAGAAAATGAAAATCTTGACATATTTCACACCTCAGAAAAATATCCTATTTTATAGTCTTGTTTCCTTCTCCTCCCATGAACATATAGAATATTTAAGTGATGAGCATGCCATGTGCATACAATATTAGCATTTGCTTTTTTCCACTTGTGACATAAACATTTTTATTGGACTTTCTTTACATGATTTTAATCTTTGCATAGTTTTTCATTTTACGCTGATCTCATAATTCACGTCTTCGAGTCATTTCAGTGTTTATCTTTGTATCTCAACTTACTGCCACGTCTCAACAGGTGATCTCACAGATCTTGACACTTTCTCTTATCTCTTGCCAATTTGCCTCCTGGAAAATGTGTACCGATCATCGCTTCCCTAAAATACTCAAGTTGGCTGGCTGTTGTCATCGTCTGATGTCATCTTCTTTTGCCGTTGTTACTTTCAGATTAATATAATTTCACACAGTGAGTGCACAGATCTTAAATGTACAAGCTGATATATTTAATAGTTGTCTGTTTTCCTATAACTATCACCAGGGTGAAGATAGGGGACGATTCCAGAGACACGGCATCCCCAGCAGACTCTCAGTAGTCAAAATACTATTCTCATGCCCGGCTGATCACTGTTTCCCCTTCTATATCTACGAACTGGTTTTACCTCTTCTTGAACTCACATAAATGAAATTATATAGGATGTGCAGCAGTAGTATTTTCTCTTTGCATTCTATGTAGTGGCCAATGCATACATATATGACAATTTATCCATTTTACTGTGTATAGACATTGGGGTTATTATAAATAAAGGGCAACACCCAGTATTGAATTTGTTTAGTTTTTAACTATCTTTTAAAATAACTTAAAACTTTAAAAAGTTTGCAAAAATAGTAAAAAAGTTTTCATAACTGAGTACTAGAAATTCTCCTGATATTAGTCTCATATGATTCCACAGTACGATAATCAAGAAGAGGAAATATTATTTAACCTGTGGACAGTATTTAGATTTTGCAAACTGCTTCCACTAATGTCATTTTGCTGTTCTGGGCTCTAACCCAAAATCGTAAATCGCATTTAGTTGACATGTCTGTCTAGTCCAAAGTGGATCCACTCTTCAGGCTTTGTCTTTCTTGACTTTGTCACATGATAATATCCAGGCAAATTATTTTCTCAAGTATCCTTCAGCTTGTGTTTGCCTGATATTTCCTCAGGATTACACTCAGGTCTTGTTTGCTTGATTGGAATATGCAGGCAAGGGGCTCTGCCCTTCTCCGTGCATCCAGGGATCCATAGTGTTAATTTGTTTCATTGCTGGTGATTTTAACCACCTTCAAAAGGATGTTTTCCAGGTTACTGTTGGGCTGTGAAATGTTTGTGCTATTTCAGTAATCTTGAGCAAGGATCGGGGTTTCTGAAAGGATTATGGAAAGAATATGTTCTCTAGCTAGTCCAAGCCATGAAAACAGCACATAATTAGAGTGTGTCACCCACATTTATGATAGTGTGCCATTGAAACAAAGTGAATTTGTTCTGTTATGCATTGCAGAGGGGTGCAGACAACTCCGGAGGCTCCACCTAGGTTCCCCTAAATTTGGTCTTCTCCTTATGAAGGACTCCTAGGATGGCCTCAGGACTGCCATCTTTCCATGCTCCTCAAACAGACAGAATGGCATTACTAGCACACAAAGGTATGTAATACCTTTGTCTACTTATATTTCTGAATAACCATTCATTGATCACTCAATCTTGCTTCTATGTAAGCTCATATGATGCTATATGTCCTATTTTATTGTCCCCCAAACTCTGTTCCTCAAGGAATTATGTGACCTTCTCCAACATGATGGGTTATAAATGATCTAGCCTTTATTTCTTCCTGCTGACAAAGAAGGACAATGGCACTTCTTTCTTCCTAGTGCCATTGTGGGAAGAGAACTGGAATTCCCACACTTGTTCTGAGTACTTCCTGTTATAAGCAGGTACACCTGCATAGATTATGGTGCCTGTAGTAAATTACAATAAGGCCCATAAACAACACTGTCACCTAGATTTATAACAATTTACTGGGTAACCAGTGCTTTTGCTCCGCACCCTCTCTGACCACAGGCCCAGATGACTCACCAGGTAGATAATCAGTTATGGAAAAATGTTACATTAGGAAGGAAGCTTGTTTATTTAACATTTATAAGTTAGTATTAAGTATAAATTTATTATGCAACTCACAGTTGCACTCCTGGGCATTGACCCCAGAGACAGGAAAACTTACTCATGGAAATCTGTATATGATTGTTTATAACAATTTAGCCAGAAACTAAACAACCGAGATGTCCCTCACTGGAAGAATGATTAAATAAACTGTAATACATCCATACCATAGAGTACTGCTCAGCAGTAAAGAGAGATGAAGTGTTGACACCCAAACAACTTAGGTAGCCCTCAAAGGCATTATGCTGAATAAAAAAGCCAGTCTCAAAATACCAAATACTAGCTAGGTGTGGTGGCACATGCCACATGCCTGCAGTTCTAGATACTCAGGAAGCTGAAGCAGAAGAATTACTTGAGCCCACAAGTTTAAAAGCAGCCTGAAAAATCTAGTAAGACCCTGTCTCAAAAAACAGTCACATGCTGTATGATTCCATTTATATAACATTCTTGAAGTGATACAGTTGCAAAGATGGAGAACAGATTAGTGGTTGCCAGGAGTTGAAAGTGGAGATTGATGACTATAAAGGGGTAGTGCAGAAGTGAGAGGATAGTTTTGTATCTTGAGAATAGTGATGAAATCCGCTGGCTACACCAAAATGTTATCAGGTAGCTTCTTCTAAAAGTGGTTCACCAATTAAATGTTACCCAGGTCTGGGCGGTCTCTTCTCCTTCTGGAGTTAGATTCTGGGTTCTTCTCATCCTGAACAAAGAATTGAACAAAACGAGCAAAAAGTGGTGGAAAAGTTTATCTGAAAAAGTAACGGTGAAGAGTGAGAAAGAAACTGGCTCTGCAGAGTGAGCTTGGGCCTAGTAAAAGAGGAAGAAGATAAAAGAACACCCTGGAAGAAGCAGGATGGGCTATCGCGAGGAAAGCCATGAAAGCAAGCTCTTCTTGGCATGTGTGACCTTTTATATTGTCCAAATGTCAAGGAAACCCTCAGGAACTTCTACAGAAGACTACTGAGAGGCAGTGCTGGGATCCCAGTGTCAGGCTGACACCAGGTCTGAGCATCCTGTTGAAAACCTGCTTGAATTCTTGCAAGAAGTCCCCGTACAAGGCTTTGGAAACTGCTCTGCGCATGTGTTCTTGGATCTTGTAATGAACACGTCATGCCTGCTTTCCCAGCCAGCTTTGCCACACCCTAATCTCCTATCTCAATGGTGCAATATAAGATTTATGGTTTTTATATTGTGCTCTAGTTTGTGCGGTGTAACCACTGTGAGAAAATGAGTGAACACAATACAGGACATTTTGTATTCCCTCTGCAGCTGCTTGTCAATCTTTATTTACTTCAAATAAAAAGAAGATGGGTACTGCCCTGTAACAATTGGACCTGGCATCCTCACAGCTTCTCTTATGGATACTCTGCAGGAAAAACAGAGTAGTGTTTAGATTTTCCTCCAAGTTGCCTTGCCATGCTATTGTGGGTGTCCAGAGCCTCAAGAGTCAGCTGTGAACCTTCTGCCCACTAACCTTTGCTGCCTACCCAGGCAGAACACAGAGAAGTGACTGTCAAAAAAAAAAAAATGCCCATTGTCCTTCACTTTATTGTGACCAAGTTGTTTTGTGGGTGCAGATATTTTTTAATCATTGTTGTTTTCTTGTGCTTCATTTTGTCACACTAGTTCAAACAGGTGTTGCAACGAGGTCAAATTCACACATCGCATCTTCAGTCTCTCTTCTGCTTGCCTTTTCCCCTTCAGTCTACGGTTGGGCTCAAAATCACTACTGTTCTGCTTTGCCACCACCAGATGTCTGCTTGCCCAACAGGCATCCCTGGAACCTAATACCTCACTCCGTTCTAGCCAGGAGACTGCTTAAAAGACTCACCTCGGATCTGCACAACCTTCTGCTTTCTCACCTGTGCTTTATTTCTGCTGCTTAGCCTTAGCTGGTGCACGTACTAAACCAGAACAAACCCAGGAGAGAACAGAATTCCCAAGGCTTACTGTGCAAATATGTAATTTCATTGAGAACAGCTATTTTTAAATTAAAAATTATAAAAGATAATTCTGTTCTCACATACATAAAATGTAAATTTGATTCCTTTTTACTTAAATTCTACTACAAATAGCAAGGGCTGGAAGTGGACTATACTTTAATGGCTGCTTATCTTGATTTCAGGCTCAACAGCATCCATTCTCCATCTGGCAGAGCTATGACATTTTTTTTCTTGTTGTTTGGTTGGGGTTTCTCATTTGTTTTATTTTTGGTTTTTAAGACGGGCTGGCCTTGAACTCACTATGTAGCCCAGGCTAGCCTTAACCTGGTGGCAGTCCTCCTGCCTCAGCCTCCAGAGTGCTGGGATTATAGGGATGCACCACCATGCCCAGCCAACATTTGTTTAATCATTATATTTATGTTTTCCCACATGTAGTTTTTATCACCAGAAAGTGTTTACCAAATATCTAATTGTAAAAAGCTTTTTTCAGCTATATTCTACCAAAAAAAAAAAAATCACAAGATCCAAAGGATATGTTAGAGCAATTAAAATTCCATGAATTTCTAGACATGGAAATGTACACACCATATTATTCACTCACAAAGAACAGATTAAAAATGAGGTTTATAATATGAACCTAATTTTAAAACTCTGCAAGTATATATTTAAGTATATATTTAAGAAAAGGGTCTGAGGTCTTGGACTAAATGTTACCAGTGGTTCTCCTTGGGTACAATATGTTTAAAAACTTATTTTCTTATTCATGCTTTTCTGTATTTCCTGCATTTTTTGCATTAGGGAGATAATGCTTAGAAAAAATTGAAACCACTTTCATTCTAATAAAAATTCTCACTGGACATGGTGGCGCTTGCCTGTAATCCCAGAACTCTGAGAGGCTGAAGGCAGGAAGATTGTAAGTTCGAGCCCCAGCCTGGGCAATTTAGCAATTTAGTGAGACTGTGTCTCAAAATAAAAAATTAAAAAAACACCTTGGGGATGTGGCCCAGTGCAAAGGCCCTGGGTTCAACTCCCAATACCGCAGAAAGCAAAACAAAACAAAAACATCTTCTGAGGATGTTTTGTGCTTTGGAAGACTATTAGATAGTTACTGAGGTTACCAATATTATTCCACATTAGAATGTTTTAAAATTACCATCAATATCTTTATAACAAAGTCCAGTTCTTACCTTGAGGGGACATTTATTAAACCACATGAAGTACTCCAGTAGCCTTTCTAAATAAAACAAAACGGCTTGCATATGGGTCTGCACAGAAAGCCCATGAGAAATTCAAGTATATCTTTTTCAGCTCTTTCTAAACCACCATATGAAATACCAAGAGCTTAAAATACATGTTCTTCTACACTAATGGGAATTGGCTAATGCGCTGAAAGATTTTGGCCCCCAAAAGATCTTTTCTTTCTTGGCCAAAAATTGTATTATTAGAGAATTCAGGAACATCTTAGGAGAACCAGATGTTGAGTATTGTACCACCCCCACTCTCCAGTAAATTGTTGGCATGTATCTTTTTTTTATTTCTTTCAAAGTTGCTATGGAATGTCTCTTACTATTGTTGTAGGTTCTGGACTTAGCATTTGGTCACTTGAAGGCCGTGTTTTGGGTATATTTGGATCTTGCTTCCTCTTAATCTGATGACAGCAATTGAAATCAAGAGATCTCAAAGCAGAACTCAACTTGGGAACATCGCAATTCCCATTTCCAAATGCTCAGTCTGATTCTTAATCAGCTGATATAGGAATTTATTGACTTTAATTTTCAATAAAACATTACTAATTTCAAAAACTAGAAAGAAAGGATCTTTTCTCTTAAAAAGCTGAAAATTCTAAAATACAATGTTTTCACTTTCCTAAAGAGATGTAAAATAATTTTATACGATATTAACCCTAATATAAGTTTTTTGAGAGGGTATCTTGCTAGGTGCTCTATGCTGGCCTTAAACTTGCCACACAGCTCAGGGTGTCTTGAACTCATCATAATCCTTTTGTCTCAGCCTCCTGAATGCTGGGATTCCAGGTGTACCCCACTATGCCCAGCCAATTCTAATGTAATTCTAATTGGCATGGTATTAAAATGGTGTGTTAATTTAGGCATAATTGACCTCTCTATCATATGGACCCTTCTTTTACCTGAATATGGTGTATCTGTCCACTGACATAACTCTTAAAGTGCTTTTCAGTTAAGTTTTGCCATTATTTCTCTGTAAAATCTTGGCAGACCTAGATACCTTGCTTTCTGCTGTTATTAAAATAATAGTTTTAATTGCATTTTCTGTTTCCTACTGGCCTGCAGGAATGCCATTGAATTCTGTACATTAATTTGGCAATCCTGTTAAACCATCATTAATTCAAACAAATTGCCTCATTTTTTTGGTTTGCTATGAAAAAACAAAAACAAGCTTTACCTCTTCTTTCTCAATTCCTGTATCTTTTCTTCCATCTTACCTACTTAATGTTGAATTTTAGATATGATAGCAATTATTTTTCTTGTTCTCGATGTTAAGGGAATGATTTTAACATTTTGCTCCAAAGTATATTTGAGGTAGATTTTTATAGATCTTTGTTTGCTAAGAGATAGTTTCATGAAATATGATTGAATTTTATTGAATTTTTAAATTTAGTGATAGGATCATATTTTTTTCCACTTTTAATTTTATGAGGGAGATTTTCTGTTATTGAACCAACCTTTTACTTTTAGAATATATTCATCTTTGTCATTATATAATCAGTAGCAATATTTAGCACTTGTAGCACACATTATAAAACTATTACATAGCAAACTTCTATAATAATATATTTTAGAAGTATCATCCTTCCCTCTACCTGCCTTTTTTTTTTTTTTTCGGCTTTGTTGGCTTATATTGGGTTATATTTGGGTTATGTTGGGTTATAATTCACTTCTGGCTTATTTCATAAGCACAGAAAAATATCAGCTCAGTTGTGTCATTTATCTTAATAGATCCATGAATACTAGTCACTAGTATCTGATTTTTAAAAAAAATTTCAACTTACTGTATTATTGAAGAAAACGATTTATGAGGGGCCAGGATAAAAGAGAAGGAGTAAAGTGATTTTTCTATCAGTCTTTCCTGTCATTTCTTCTAATAGTCCCTTTGGATACCTGTATTATGTCAGGAACAAGTATTGCTATATTTTGTTCAAGGTTTTTTTTAAAGCGTTGGTTTTGTGCTGTAGACTGAGGCTGTGTACTGCAGGGAAACTGGTGGTCACCAGCCCGTCTTGGCTGCACATCCTGGTGGCTGAGGTGTGTGCGTTCTGTGTTTGGGCTGCGTTTTGCGGGGAGGCAGCATATTGGGACAGAATGGTGCTCAGCTTCTTACCCTTCTAAGCTATGCCACCTTGGTCACAGCACACAACCTCTGCCACTTTGGTTTCCTTCTCTGCCAAACCAGAGAAAATGATGACATACGCCCCCCAGAGTTCTGACGTGGAAATACACTCATTGGCGGGAGCGGTTGAGCACACGGTGCCTGGCCTCTTAAGGGTGTCTTTGCTGGCATCTGTCTTCCTGCCCTTACTCGTGCTGCTTCCACTGCCGCCACTGCAGGTCGGGTGTCCCTTGGGACAAGAAATGTTTTGGATTTGGGATTTTTCAAATTTTGGAATACTGGCATGAACATAATGAGACATCTTGGAGACTCAAGTCTAAACACAAAATTCATTTATGTTTCATCTATGCACACAGCCTGAAGGTAATTTTATACAGTATTCGTGGTGCGCCTGTCATTTGATTGTGATCTATCACGCAGGTCAAGTGTGGAATTTTCCATGTTAGTGCTCAGAAAGTGTCAAATTTTGGAGCATTTCAAATGTCCGGTTTTCAGTTAGGGATGCTCAAACTCTGCTCCCACAACTACTACTGAAAAAGCTCTTCCAGGTTCTACTTCCCCTCGCCGGAACTTACTGGAAAGTGTGTTTCGGAGCGTTTCTTGTTCTGAGATAACACGATCGATATCCAGCCAATATCTGAGAAGAGTTTATGGTGTGAGAGTGACCCTGGGCTGGACTGGGACGCCCAGATAGGTGCATCTGCTGCTCCCTGCTCCTGGGGAGTCCTTGGTCTTGGGGTCCGGGTGAAGACCAGCAGATGAACATCACGTCCAAGTGAAAAGGACAAATTCTTTCTCAGCGATCGTCAAAATTCAAGTGATCTGGGTCTTCCTTTCTCAGATCCTTTAATTCCCCGTAAGGAAATACTAAACCAGCATTCTGAAGAATGTTGCCATTAAGATTTATGATGAAAAACGTTTAGAGGATTTGAAACATAGCTGAAGGTCTCAAGTTTAGAAAATGTCTCCAAAAATAATAAGTGTGGACTTTGCATAGGAGAGAAAAAAGCTCAGAGCTTTTTGTTGTTATTTTGCATTATGTGACATATAGATTTCATAACTATGACTAGAATGGTTTAAGTTGAGAATTTTATCAGCACCACGCTGTAACCAGCTGAGCAACCAGCCATTTGTTTTTTAAGAGAATTTTAAAATGGGGAGAAAACTGTCGGCATGAATGAGATGGTGAAGCTTCAAGCTGGGCGCATCCAGACTCCTGTTGGCGGCTGGCAAACCCTTCACCCAAGAGTGAGCTGTTCAGTGGGCTGAGAAAGCAGGCTCCTTCGCCAGGCCTCGACTATGTGCAGAGTCAGGAGAACGGCCCACCCTGCAGAGCCCTGCTGCGAGTGGGCCCCTGAGCAGTGACAGGGTAACCACCGCCCCTGGGACCTGGCCTTGGTTAAACCTGTTGCCCTTCCAGTGTCTCCGAGCAACGACCACAAGCCATGGCCTGCTGGGCCAAAAGTTGACCACAGACATACGTCGTTCACACACGGGTTTAATAGTGGGCTGTGCTAGGTTTTCTGTCTTCTGTTCTTCAAGAAAACAGAAGATGTAGCAGCTCTGGCTTGCAGTTCTGCACGACCATAAGAGGTTGGATTATATTTGCAGGCGTCGTGTGTGTGTGTGTGTGTGTGTGTGTGTGTGTGTGTGTGTGTGTTTTCTTGCAGTGCTGAAGGATTGAACCCAGGGCTTTGCACATGCTAGGAAAGTGTCTAATGCTGAGCTATATCCCTAGACTTTCAAAATTTTGTATTTCGAGTTAGGGTCTTGCCGCATTGCCCAGGCTGGCCTTTAACTTGTAGTCCTCCTGCCTCAGCCTCCTAAGTGGCTGGAGTTGCAGGAAAGCCCGACAGCATCCAGACTGCAGGTCCCTCCTTGCACCGTAACAGACTCCCTTGGTCCCCACCACCCCACCTTGTCTGACATCAGCAGCTGCTTTGCTGAGTTATATCACTAGCCTGACCATGTAGGCATTTGCCTTTGCTACTCCTGATTCAGAGTTTCCAGACAGAAGGTGAATAATTAAAGAGTCCAAGACTAGAAGCGTTTTGATGCTCTGGAGGCTAAGATGCCCCACCTGCTACCTTCTGACGAAGGTGGTGGTCCTCAGGGGGAGATGCAGTGATGCAGAGACCATGGAAAAGGCACACCCTGGTGATCCCTGAGCTGGTGTAAGGGTGTCTTGCTTTGTGTCTTCCCTGTAGATGCAGGAGCGCTGAACTTGTCCTGCCCCTGAAGCCTTCCACAGCAGCCTTAGGTGGGCTCTGTGCCTGCCTCGTCCATGTGCCACCCAGGAGCTCCATCCTGGATGAGGCTGTGGGGAGAGCACGGTGGGTTTTGTAGAACGTACAAGATTTAAATTTTTGGCACATTGGAGAGAATGTTCCAGAAGGAGCAAACCCCAGAGTAAAGGAGCAGGACTGGGGATAAATGTTTCATATGGAAGGATCATTTAAGAAAACAGACTGAGAAGAGAAAAGAGAAGAAAGGCGATTACTCAAAGATGGATGTTCTGTATCCATGAACAAAAATACCACTTCAAGACTGGTTTTCTTAGAAGCACCTCTTGTGCTTTGTTCCCCATCAATTAATATTTATTTATAATATTTTAATGACTACATAATATTCCATGTCCTACCCATTATATATCATGATGGATTATCTTGACAGTCAATTACAGTCCTTTACATTGTTTGCTCATGTAAACACCGTAATGAATACCTGTGTGCGTATCTTTATGATTTGGTTGAGACGTTTGGAAGAGATTGATGGGACTTAGAAATGAATATCTTTGTTCTTCACACCCAAAGATAATTCAACATTTCGAGCCTAGGCATTTGGGACGTGACGATGATGACATTGACACAAGTGAGAAGATATAGAAAAAGGAAGAATTAAGGTTGTGAAGGAAGACAGTAAACTCAGTAGACCAGTTAAGAATTTTTGCTACAGGTATCAGTAAATCTTGTTAATAGTTGCTTGAAGTTTTTCTTCTTCTCATACAGAAAGTCTGGAGGTTGGTGAGTGCTGACTTTTGTTTTGCTGCTCGACAGCATCAAGGGCTCGTGCTGCTGCTTTCTTTCTGCTCCTTTACCATGTTGCCTCATGGTGCTAAAATAGCTGCTGTTGCTTCTGACGGCAAAACCATGTTCATGTTAGGAAGAACTTAGTAGTGGTAACAGCTGGCTCTATACATTTTAATAAAGAAATTAAGAGCATAACAAAAAGACACCCCTACATACACACACACACACACACACACACACACACACGCATGCATGCACTTCTCTACTTCTCACTGACATGACTGAGTCATAGTCGCAAAGGAAGTTGGGAAAGGAAGAAGTAGAATCATGCAGATTGAGCCCAGTGCCCGAGCTCTGGCTTGAGTCTGGGCGTGGGTAGTATGTGGTAAGTAGTGAATGATGTCTGTGTGCTGTGCTTCGAGCAAACGAGCTGCCAGCACGTGGGAGAGACACGGCCACAGGCAGCAGGACTCAATAGCCAGGTCCTGAAAGAGACTGGAGTGGTCACCGCCCAACCACGAAGAGACCCAGGTTAATAAATCAAACAAGTAAAACAAAGTCAAATAGCAGATTATTTGTTTGAAAGGAAAAAACTCCACGAGAAGCAAGAAACACTAATCTTCATTACGTTTTACATCAGCAGCTGGCTTTAATCCGCCTAATGATAACTTAGTCATTCTACAAATATTTACCAGAGCTTACCATATGTCAGGCCCTGAGCTGGGGATGTAGTGGCAAATAAAAAAGGCAAAGCGCATAGTAGAGTTATAGACCCATGAAAGAGGCAAAAAAGAAATAAATAACCAGAGAAGTAAAATAATAATAATAATAATAATAATAATAATAATAATAATAATAATAATAATAATAATACCCTCTAGTGCACATAATGGCGTCTCTGTCGTGAGAGTTCGCCTGGCTAGTGCACTCACTATAGTATACTTTTGTCATTACTTTTAGAGTCCACGCCCTCCGCTTAGTAGCAGCATTTGCTATTAAACAGTGCACTGTGTTACACCAGCAGCAGCCTTGTGGGTCTATGTTTGCTGCATCTTGGTCTCATCGAAGGGCAACGTCAGGTGACTGACCTGTTCTGTGATGTTTGCACAGTGATAAAGTACCCTCCAACACACTTCTCCCTGTTGTTGAGTGGTGCGTGATGACATATTGTCAGGTAGAAATAGGTGCCATAAAGAAACTTACAGCTGGACAGGGAACAGAGAGAGGAGGGGAGTGTGACTCAGGCACCCTGCAGCAGATTCTGCTATTCCAGTTTCACTGCTGGGGACAATGAGGCAGGCAGGTCAGCAGCCACAGTGCCCAGGTGGCCCTCGATGGAACCTACTAGCTCATGAGCTGGCTTGGACTTGAAGCACGCGCTGGGGAATAATACATCACAAAGCTGGGACTTGGGAGACAGTTTAGCATCTGCACCTAAGTGAGACCCAGAGTCTCTCACAGGACTCTGTATGTGCAAAGAATTCAATCCTAATGACAAGAAGCTCTTTTTAATTTTATCTGTGCTCTGTGTCAGGAGTACGACAGCTGAATTTTGCCATGACTTCTTGTTCCGTGCTGTGATGTGTAATGGATGAAGGAACCGCACTCCAGCATGGCAGGTTGACTTGCTTCTAGTTTCTGCGTGGGGTGCAGGGATGGTGGAAAGAACACACACTGTCTGGTTGGGTGGGGACACTGAGTCAGCTGCTCACTGGCGCCTGGACATGGGCAGCTTAGCCTCTGGGGGGGTCTAAGTTTTCTCACCTGCCAAGTGGAACCAACCTTAATTCCTGAAGTGCTGGTATGTGAGATGGTGCAGACGATGGCGGCAACCCAGAAAGTGCTCAGCAATGTGTTGCTTTTGGTGGTGGCATTCAAAGCCTCTGTATTATCTGCTATCGGGCCCATGTTATGGAGAAAGCCTCAGAGAGACGTGTTTTCTAGGCAGAAATCTCACACTTACAAGCTTATAGACTATGACCAGCCTGGCAGCCGGGTTCCTCGGATGGCATGTTCCTGACGTTCAGCATACTTGAAATATTATCTCCCCTTTTTACATGTTGGTGCAGACAGCAGAATATGGAACCAGTCAGACTTCTCATCCTGACAGCGGTCCAGCGCCAGGATGCAGTCATCCAGTTGACAGAGAGCTTGGAGCAGAGTGGTCCCCAGCTGTTCCCCGTCTCCAGCGAGCTGCGAGCAGGTGGAAAGGGGTGTAAGCTGCGTGAAGGATTGGGGATATTTATGGCAGAGTTTCCCGATGGTGAAGGTTGCTCCACATTAGGACTGGATTATAGAGGGAGGCTGGAGAATTCCTGTCTGCCGAGACTTTGAAAACATGTTCTTGTTTGTGAGATGCTACAGGCGCTGTCTTCCAGCCCTGAGGCTTGTCTCTCTCCCTTTCTACCCGGATGGTCTTGTAACCAAATGAGCCTTCCGTGAAAGGGGAGGAGGAGGGAGGCTGGTGTGCAGGGAAGGGAAGAGGGTCCCAGTGAACTTGTCAGAATCATCCTCTGCAGGCTCTTCTGAAGCAGGCTTTGTTATTTCCGCTGGGGGCACACAAATGCAAATTGCCTTAGCTAACACCTAAGACAGAGGAGCCCACATCTGCAGGGTGAAAAGCAGAACAAAACAAGCCCTGGTTGACCTTTGATGAACATGGGTTGCATATCCTCCTTCTTTCTTTCTTTTTTTCTCTTTTCCAGTGCTGAGAATTGAACTCAGGGTCTTGTGCACACTAAGCAAACACTCTAGCAGTGAGCTGTATCCCCAGCCTCGTGCATGCCCCATTCTACAAGATGTAGCCCTTATTGCACCAGCTAGTCCTCGTCTTGAGCCCTGTGAGAATGAATGCGGTTACAAGGGTGCAGTTTTCAGGGGGAATATGAAGTCTGGGGAGTTTTTAAATTTTGGCAATTTATCTTTTGAAAGCCAGTTATGTGTGTCCCCAAGTGAGCTGCGCCTGTTGTGGTTCATGACTCCATGTGCAGAGTGCTTGCTCATGGCCTCTGACCTGCAAGGTCACTTTGGCACATTGGCCTGGTTGGCAAGCGCGGTATGAACACCTGCCCAAGTTCAAACACAGAACTGAGCAGCAGACTTCTCCCTTTAAGATAAGGACTTCTGTATTTGTGGATTAAGCCATAAAAAAATTGGCATTTGTAGATCAAAAATAACCAGTATTGTCAACTTTTTATACGCTTTCATCTAAAAAAAAGATTCACACACTGAAGAAAAGTAAGAGTATAACATATAAACTGGGTTTTCCCCTGCATCGTGGGAGCCTTCTGTCTCCACAGAAATGAGGAAAGCACCCGCTGTTGCTGTAGCACCCTGAGTTACTGGCCGGCAGGCCAGGCCTGGCAGATGGAAATGACATCAGCAACTACTGGGATAGCATCCGTCATCCCATTTCTATCAGGCGACTGAAAGTCCGCCCTTCCCAGGACTAATGGCTTTAGCATCCTTGAAGCTCTTTCCACAGTAGCAGAAGCATCTGTAGAAACCTCACAAAGAGATTTTCTGTCTCTCCTTGTCTCTTTCCGTCTTCTTCCTTTGGCGTGGGCTACTGATTTCTGCAAATACCACCAGTTTGGAATTAACAGGGCAGGGCTGAGAGTGAAACAGCTGTTATCCGCAGGCCGAGGCAGGAAACGCTCCTATTCAGCTGTGATCCGCAACCACCAGGACTCAGGCGGAAATCGCGCCGCTTACCGGTAGCGCTATTCTGCTAAACATAAAGGGGCCATCAGAGGAGACGTGGCGGGCAGACCTCCACACAGGAACCTGGAGGGCAGGATTCACCTGACACTGTTGTCTTCGGGAATGCGGGACGGGGAGGATGCCCAGGAATCATGATATGTCAGCTTGAATGGATTAAGAAGCACCTAGCCGGAGACAGCATCTCCGAGGGGAGGTGTTTGCACGGAGGCGTCTCAGAGATAAGAGGAACCAGCCTGACAGAGAGCATGCTCAGGGCAGAGGCTGTACGGTTGGAACATGCTCACCCTTCTTTTTTAATCATCATTCTTATTACTGTTACCGTTATTGCCGTACTGGGAACGGGACGCAGGGCCTCAGCATGCTAGGCAAGCGCTCTGCCACTCAGGCACTTCCACCGCATGCTCACCGCTCTCGAGGAGCAAGGCTTAATAGAAAGCCAGCCTGCAATTCCAGTACTCTGGGAGACTGAGCGGGAGGGTAGCAGTTGGAGCCTAATCAACCTTTTGAGACCCTGTTTCGTAATTTAAAGAGCACTGGGGTTGTAGCTCAGTGTAGAGGCCCTGGGTTCAATGCCCGGTACCGGGAGGCTGTCTCATGTGTGGCCCATCCAGTACAGGAGGACTTCTCTGCCGCGAAGGGTGTGTTCTGCATTGCACTGTCCAGATTGGTAGCCACTAGCCACATGTGTCTGATGAACACTTGAAATGTAACCAGTGTGAGAGAGGAACTGTATTTCTTTTATTTAATTGAATTTGCATTTACACAGTCACATATGGCTACCATATTGGATAGCAAAGCTGTATAACAACTTAGAAATCCAGTCTTATCTGAGGTCATTTTCCCTATCTCCCCTACCTCCCCTACCTCCCCAGTGTCAAAAATGTTTGAAATTTTGAAGCATGTGCTATACAAATTGTTGTGTGTAAATTTATTCCTCACTACAAAGAAAAAAGCCCAAGAGTTCTCACAAGGCATCCAGATGATAGGCGACAGGCGGGATGGGAGGGCGTGTTCTGGAAATAAACGCCAGCAGGAGGGAGTCAGCCCGTTAGCGCCGGGCACGAGTGATCCTGTGTGCTCTTGCGAGGACAGAGACCGCTGGTGAGCCGGGCCACAACTTCCCAGCTCACAAAGGGTGAAAATAATTCCCAAAGCAGAGTATTCTGAGAGGGCACAAAGCAAGGGTGTTTCTGCTGCCCATGTTGTGGGTTGCATGTGACGACAAGAACAAAATTGCCCCTTTTGGGTCCTGTCACCAAACTATTAGTTAAGAAGAATCAAAGAGCCATGAAATCCTCTTTAAATTCCCCATTTCCACTCTTCCCTCTCCCCAAAGCTCCATTTGAGCTGCTTCTGTTATTAAAAATCAGCCTCCAGAGACCTGCCCTTTTTTTCTGGAGGATTTGTTCTTCGGTCCTTCAGAAGAATAGAAGTAGCCTGGGAGGAGCCTTCAGCTTTATTAACATTGCAAAATATTCAGTGGTTTTTCTCATTGTTCTTAACTTCCTGTTTTATTTTCTTAGACTACCATGTTTGGCAAATATGAGGCATGCATGAAGGCAAACACATTTAAGATGCTTCTTGTTCTAAAACTTCCTATATTGTTTGGGAGCAAAAAATAAATCTTTGGTATTTATTATGTATGAAGTTACAAAAAGATGAGATGGACTTTAATGAGTAATTAATATTTATGTATAAAATAGGTGATGTTTAGGAGAAGGCCAAAAATACCCATTTTTTACCTGATAAACTTAGAAGAAAAAAAAATCAGACTGACCTCTAAAATTTAAGGGTTTTAGAGTAAATACAGAGTAGACTGAAATCCCACAGGTTGAAATACTGAAGTTATTTACTGAGCTGGAGGTATAGATGTATATATATCGTCACATGACTTGGAAAGCTAGGTTCGCATTTAGAATTCCCAGTCTGCCGAGCTCCACGTGGGAATGTGGCAGAGTAAGCGAGGCAGGGGGCACCCGTCTAGGGCCTTGCAAGAGCCTCCCTATCCCATGTATCCGAGCTGTCTGTGTTCCTCAGGTCTAGGTTGGTGCCCGCTAGTATCCTCCTAGGGGCGACCCCCTGGGGCAGAGACCAGCACAGACTGGGGGTGCAGGCTTGGGCATTTGGGCAGGGAACGCTGGGGTACCAGCTGCTTGGAGAGAGGTCTAGAAGACAGGCATCTCCACACTGTAGAAAGGACCACAGAGGGACCTAGCTGGGGCACAGTGTCAAGGTGGGGTGTCCAGAACAGAGTTCAGGCCTCGGCCCTTGCTTGTTGGGTTGAGCTCGGGGCAGTATGGAACCTTTTATGCTTTAGGAGCCAACATCCACTGCATTGCCCCTCTGTGGAACAAAGTCTATGCCCTAACTTTCTCTTTAAACCTCCCCATGCAGGCAGGGACAACAAAGTCACTTGTCAGAGTTACAGGTGGTCTGTTGTATAGTCAGTTTTCAGTTTGATATTTCTGAGGTTTTGTGTTTTCAGCTTGATTGAGAGAGAGAGAGAGAGTTCACAAATCATGCACATTCACCTATTTAAAGA
The DNA here is from genome assembly GCA_004026905.1 of Hystrix cristata. NCBI lineage: Eukaryota > Metazoa > Chordata > Mammalia > Rodentia > Hystricidae > Hystrix > Hystrix cristata. The sequence goes on along the minus strand of PVJO010005010.1, from coordinate 935 downwards.
TTGTTAGTCCATTCACAGAGCTGTGCAGCCACCACCCACCACCACGACAAATGTTAGAACATTGTCATCACCCCAAAAAGAAATCCAGACCCATTAGCAGTCACTCCCTCTCTCCTCGCCTCACCCCCACCTGCAGACAACCACCGTGTCCTTTCTGTGTCCACGGTTTGCTGATCCCCACACAGTGCTCCTGCGTTGTCACAGCCCTTCCCCAGGCCTGTGCACACTCACAACACAACAGGAGAGTCTTGGCACTCTCCAGTGTCTCCATCGCGTTCTCAGTAGACATAGCGCATGCTGCTCATGCTTTCATCTTCCCTGAATTTAATGCACGAGAGAATCACCAGGGAAACCCCGCGAAAATGCCCAAGGATTCTGCAGATGTGAGATTTCTGCATTTCTGAAATTCTGAATTTCTAAATGATGCCCAGACTGCCGGTATGGCGACCACATTTCAAAGGACAGGGACACAGATGGTGCTAGAGTCGTTATTCTAAACCAGAGTGGGCCCAATTCAGACAGTTTGTCAAGGAGATTTAGAACTGGCTCAGTATGGCAGTTTCCAAGTTTGGTGTAGAAAGCACTGTGTACGCACGTGTGTGTGTGTGTGTGTGTGTGTGTGTGTGTGTGTGAGAGTGTGTGTGAGAGAGAGAGAGAGAGAGACTTGGACAACTGGCGGTGGCTCCGAGTACTTGGAGCTCTCTCTGCCATTCTGAAATGAGGGCTATGAGAACTCCAAACCTACCTTTCCCTTCTGGTCTTCCAGTCCATGAGCTTCCTGACTTATTGTCACCCCATCTATGAGTGGAGGCAGAATGTCTAACTTCCGCTGGTCCCCTTCCTTATTAAGGCTGCAAAACCAGCTTTCCCTGACCATCCCTGAAAACAGCAGGGTCATTGGCTGTGGTCACAAAGTGTTTTCTGGAAGTTGTCTT